>JAVQJZ010161337.1:0-12366 GCA_036025355.1 Leiopotherapon unicolor
ACATTTAAATTGATTTAATAAAGAAATTATGAGCTACGCTTTCAAATGAATAGATTCACTAACTTGTGCTGTTATCTACAAATGTGGCAGGGTAAACAAGTACAGCAGTCAAGTACAGCAGAGAGAACACCCACATTGTTCAGCTGGAGATTAATAATTTTTCAGAAAAGAAAAAAAAAAAAAACATAAAGCAACAAGGCTCAGATCTGCAAGATTCAATGATACGAATTAAACGAAACACATCCAGGCCATTTTAACATGCACGGCGGAGTACGAGGACCCTTCAGATCTCACCACCGTCACTTGAGAGGTGGGGCGCCGCGTCTCAGCCCACCGTTGTGTAAGATGTTTATTGTTTGGGGCTCCCCATCGGGAGGCGCACAGCTCTCGCTCTCATGTTCCAACGCCCCCACGCTTCTGCTCCTTGATTGGTTAATTAGGTCCAGGGGAGGAAGTGATTGGCTCCACACCTACGCTGCCATTAGGCCTCGGTAACGGGCTCACTGGAGGCATGTGTTAGCCCTCGTCATGCTAACTGACACATTCATGATGTCACCCACAGGGGTAACAAATGTCCCAGAGAGCGGTGGAGCAGCCTACACCCGACGCCCTCATCTCTGCGCATGATAAAGATCTCATCATTATCGCCTGATGAGGAGTAAATAGTCACTGGGTGGGACATGAGAGTGGGAAAATTGGCTGCATTTGTTTTATGAATATATTTCAAGCACAACAAACTAGGCTGGTTACAGTTATAGAAAAGTCACTGTGGAGGCTAAGAGCAGACTTCAGAGCAGCCACAGCCAACATGGAGATGATACACACCAATCCCAGACAGCGAACATCACGTTCCTTCTGAAATGTCCATGAGCAACATAATGAACGTCTACAATGGGTGAGAGAGAAGAATGTTTCTTCTGGAGTTGAAAACATTTCTTCTCATGCACTGTTACTGACGTCATATTGCAGTTCAGTTTCTTTTTGTATTAAAATCTTTCTTTCCCTGCAAGTTGTCACAAAGTCAAGGGTTTGTGAGTGAGGGCATCCAATTACGTGTGATTTGGGGCGACGGAGGTGCTGTTTGATTAGATGTCGGTTGACAAAAACCTTCTCCCTCACCTTCCTCCTGCTGATCTAACAACATGGGCGGAGGGCGTGTGGGAGGAGGCTCACAGTCCTCTACAGCTCTGTATTCGCTGGACTAACTACTAATTAAATCCTGCCCACATATTTTGTTTTACTCAGCAACACGTCACATACCAGAAAATAAAGGCGCTCTAAGACACGCATTTCACTAAATAAACGATATTTTTATACTTGCAGTGTGTCAAGTGAGAAAGGGGTTGCCTACAATGTTCAAAGAATTATAACCTGAATCTGCTCTGCTCGGCTTTACGGGGCTCTACAGGGAGTTTCAGCTTGTCGTTTAGCTGTCCGTCCCCAACTTTACCGTTCTGGTTTACTCACGCAGTCGTTTTAGGCCTCAGCAGGAAGTTGTTTTCCGCACAAAAGCTTCAAAACCCTACTGTGCATCTGCTCAGCACCAAAAAGTGGACACAGTGAGGTAACAGTTGGTGAACACAGCTGAGTATTTACCAGCAAAAAAGCCCTAAGGAGTTGGTAAAGACCAAAAACAGAGCTAAAATATTGGACTCACATTCATCAGATGAATACAAACACACCTCCATATGAAAACTAGTGTTTCTCCATAACTGCTGAATAAGCAACTATTTGTTTAAAAGTTTGGTAAATCAACTTAAAAGCTGATGAAATGTCTGTTACATGTTGTTGTACACAACATTGAACTTGTTTCTGCTGCTCCCAAGTGGCCCAAGAAATCAGCTATTGCAGGTGTGAGTCTAATCCAAACGCAATTAAGATGTAACTTAAACACGTCCAACAATCTGAGCAATTGCCACCCGAATGTAACTTGTCTGGTCGACAGTTAGTCATCACCGAGACACCATATCCACCACTGTTTTCGCTCAGCTCTCTTTCATCTGCTCTGAGTAGTCACACTGTTTGCTTTATCTTTGCCAAAACTCTGCAGCAAGAAGCCAGAATGTGTAAAGGGCCTCTTTGACTTCATCATCTCTCTCACCCTCACACTTCCACCCCTGCATTTGCAAAATCCTCCTGTTTATTTAGTCTCATGAGTATGTGTTCACCTTTGCCTCCCTCTCAGCTTCTTACAACCCTCGCCACATTATTACATCTTTTTTCTTCTCTTCTTCTTCTTCTACTATTTCAACTTCTTCCACACCCCGCGCACCCTCCCTTCCCCACCTCTCGCCTTCTTTGTGTCCAGACGTAGTGCTCTCCTCCCAGCGATGGGTTCTCAACTCTCCAGATGGCACAGTCACTTCCACAGACGCTCAGTTTCAAAGGCTAGGGAGGAGGGAAGGCAGGGGGAAGAGTGGAGCATCGACAATGGTGGCGATCCAACGCTAAACACACTCCACTCCTCCACTCTCACACTACTGGGTTTCAGTGAGATGATGTGCTGTTCAGAGAGCAGGCGATGCTGTTTCACACTGTCACATTTGGGCAGGAATAGTTTTCTTGTGGGAAATAATAATTAATAATAAGCCAGACCTGAAATTTATCCAATTAAAACATCCTATTTTGTCACTTTTTTTGTCATGTTTTGATATGACTCACCATTTATGCATGTGTCGAGCTCTCTCAAGTCAAAATCTGAAGTAAAATGGAATTTGCGAGCTCTGACACGTGGAGCTGCAAATGTTGAATGCCTATCCATCTGTCTGCTGTGCGTAAATGCAACACAACAGTCTGTTACTCATTTCTGCATCACTTGATTTCAGTGAATTAGCGAGATGTTCAACTGATCAAATCACACCGGGGATTTCCTAACAAGTAAGTTGGTTTGTGGTCAAATATCAATTGCCATTTCCTCTGTTTAGGGGCTTTTTTTTCTTGCATTTTTTTTTACATATTTAATATGCTGCTAACAATAGTAATTGCATGATCTGTTTATTAATGATGTTTTCCATACATTTGCAACAAGTATCTGTTTCTATAGTCCATAGCAGTATCAGGGGAATCAAGGAAGACATGACAGAAAAACTGAAGATTTATTCAATAATGTCTATACTACTACGTAAATAGAATTTATGAATGTAAAACAGAATTGTGTGCATTAACAAGGTGTCTTTATACTGGTATTTGCAGCACACAACACTTGTACACCGAATAAACTTCCGTATTGTGGATATCTGAGGGAGGCAAATTTCTACTCATCTCATACAATATCGTTTAAATATAATTTTAAAATGTTCATGCCAGTCGTCTTAAAGTTTGAAGTGAGTGTTCAGTCATATAATGATAAAATATAAATATAAAACATCCAAAAAATATCCAGATTGTACTTTGCCTCAACAGTGCTTTTTTTGACGTAATAAATGTATGAGTCATGAAAAAAAAAAAAAACACAACCAACACACAATGGAAGTGAGTGGGAATGAAAAATACAAGGTGCACAGCAAAAGGGAGAAGAGGGAGTACTGACGTCCAAGTTGAGTGTATAATGGCATTGGGTGTATGGGCCATAGCTCAGCATGCCCATATGACAGGATGTATCGCTGTTGCAGATTCTCCACAGTGGGTCATGACAAAGCCAATGTGAAATGTACATTAAATACACCAACCTGTGTAAAGTACACTGAATAATAAAATGATTTCTTTTAATAACATGGTTTCTTTAGTTACCATGATATTTCCTTAGAAATGAGGAAATATGAAAATGTGAGGCTACTGAACAAAAGCGTATTATGTATGATCTTGGTTATTAAGTGATTCTTTCAACTGTTATTCTGTTACACGCATCTCTAACCAAGGAGAACCAGACATCACCTTTGTTACCTTTAACAATGAAAAGAGAAATGTGAAAGATGAATGAAAAGAGCCATCACCTTCCCAATAACTCCAACCTAAATACTCAGCTTCACCTTCAGCAGCACAGCTGTGTGTATGTATCACGTCACAGAGCCTCAAATATTTGACTTTACATTCCTGCTTCAGAGAAGCTTTTTCTTAAAGGTTCAGTTCTTGAGTTTTATGCAGAAATAACAAGCCCCAAGTTTGCATTCACAAAAGCAAACACAGGCCTTGATTTAGAGTCTCATTGTGATAAATATTTGAGCTAAATTCTCTCTGAATTGCTTGTCTTACAGCCCCATGAATTATCAATCAAACAGCCCATATCTCCATAGTCTTATCAACATATACAAAAGCCATTACACACCCATCTCATAAAGGAAAGAGAGGCGTCTGTACATCAAGACCTCTGAGATTATGCCGTTACGTGGTTCTAAAGAAAGAAATGCATTCCTTATGCATACTCTACAATAAAAGTCCCTGTCTTCATCCAAGAACATGCATCTGTTAGCCCACTTCCAACATTCATTCACAGTCAAGGTCCACTGACAGGGAGCTGCAAATGAACTGTCCAGCATCTGCATTCAAGCACATACATTTAAAAATGAAACGCTGCATGAGTCTCTGTGCAATGCAATGACTTGCTAAACATGCATGAAAACAATAAAACGTACAACATATCGAGTCATATTCCCATAACCATATAGATGTGGGGTAAGGCATAGACATGACATCGTTTCAGCGGAGAGATAATTAAAGCCACAGATCTTCTCACTGCAGCAGCCCTCTGCAGAATGACATTCATTGGCATAAGAAGACACAGATGCCAGTGACTTGGGTGCAGAGACAGGTAGATGGAGTGAGATGGATGCCTGATGGGTCTATTGTCACTGCGCTGTGAGTTTTATTATCATGGCAGTGCAGTCAGCCCCGGGACTGATCAGATCAATCAACTGCAGTCATCTCATCACATGTAGAAAGAGAGTTGCTAAGCCAAACATCTATTTATGTCTTATGCAAAATGGAGAACAGGTGCCACAATCAGGGTGGGATACATCTAACTTTAATTTTGGCATTATACACATTGCATATAATTTCCATAAACTTAACTTTCTCTATTAAATATTTTCTGATTTAGCTTACATTCTTTTTTGGTTTCTATTTTGAAGTATAAGCGCCTTACTGGTGATCTAACCGTAATTTGACCCCAGTAATCCTTATAACTCTTACTGTTGTCATCTTTGCCTCCCTCACTCTTCACTCTTTCCTTAACAGTGCTCCGCTTTGGCTGCCATGGGATCAGATGTCGGCCGAGAGACATGTTACACTGGCAAAGTCTGCGGCAGCAGGGTGTTGATTTCAAGGCATTAGTGGCGATCTGACTCTATGCGGAAGCTTTAAGTGAAAAGTCACTTTAGCCTTTTGACTGTTAACACAAAACTCTTAAAGACAGGTGTTCAGTGTTCTTCAAGTGGACAAAACTGGAATATTTCAGCACAAATAGACACAGAGCATGTTCACAAGGACTGCGTTCACACTCAAACTATGGGTGGTGTTGTCCAACTGCCACACCTGTTAACAATCTGGCCACTAATTGCTCTGTGAGCAGCTGCTGCTAATGGTCCCCACTGAGTGAAACTTGGAGGGATGATATAAAAGAGACACACCGGGCTTTACAGTAATCCCAGAGCTTGTGCTCAATTCTAGTTAGGCCCAGTGAGTGTCTTGTCTCAACCCATAGCTTCTGTGGAGCACAGGGTGCTGCTTCTCAGTTAACAGCCATGGCACTTGGACTCCTTTTGCGGTGAGCTTTGTTCATGCTGAGTTTCTAAGCACCTTTTTTTGTTTAAATTCCTTGTAAACAGCAGCTTTAATTTGATGTTTGTTTTTACTGGCCTTTTTTTTCTTTTTGCAGTGTTTCCTGGATTTGTTTTCTACTGTTTAATGTCGCTGCTGCTCTACCAACTATAAAAGGTAATGGCTTCCTTCTTTATCACCACATTAGGCCTCAGAAGTAGCTATTGCTTCATCTTACTTATCTTACAGGGTATGACTATCCATATACAGATGACACACGTAACTTGTTTGACAATGGAGATGATGAGGATGAAGAGGCGATACTGTCGTCCTTTAATCAGAATAGCTGGCAGCCTTCGGATGACCAACCAACAGGCTCTGTGCACACAAGCTATGACAAACCTATGGCGGCACAACAGCCACTTTGGATCCTGCCTCCACAATACATGCCTTACACTCGTACTGCTCCTGAAGTAGACGGACCTGTTAACAATGCACCAAGTGCAGATGACTCTGCTTACTCTATTTTACCTCCTTACTACGAGCCTGCTCTGCCCTCCACCTCTGAGCCTGCAAAGTCCTCTAGTTTTGACACTTGGCAGCTTGGGCCAGATGGCAGCAGTCCTGACTTCAACACTGACCCCAATGTAGCTGGAGATGGTTTGAGTAGAACTCCCCATCTTGTGTATGAGGATGTTTTTCAATACCCTTCTGAGAATACTGGGTCCTCTAGTCATTATGATGCAGTCTCCAGTTCTCCAGAAAGGTATGACCAAGATGATGAGATCTCATGGCAACCACAAGAAGCAGTTTCCAGCAACCAAGAAGTTGAGGTTTCCCAGAGAGCGAGTGAAAAATTCTATCCACACTACATGTTCCGGCCCAGGAATGGCAACCGGCTAGGAAAGCATGGGTTTGTTGAAACAAGGTCCATGCCACACTATCCCTCTTCAATGCCTCTGAGCTCCCCAGATGACAAAGGTCCTGAACTTAAAGGCATCAGGAACCCTCTAAGGTATATTCAACATCAAACTTGTCTGCTTTTCTGTTTTGTTAAATCATACAACCTAATTTTAACTTTCTTCCAGGGTCAAATGGTAACCAGCATGGCTATTGATGGGTCCATGAAATGGGTAAATGTTAATTAGGCTATTTAACGTTTCAAAGTTGCACTGCTGTAGATACTAATCTGCGCTTTCTTGCTTTGCAGAGTTGATCCCCTTGCTGAAGAAGTGTTATTATAAAATAAAACTTAAAATTCAGCTCTTCTATCTCATTTCTGTGACATTGAATCTGCAACACACATTTGCTTGCTGAACAATTGAAATGCTTAAGCCAGGTTTTTTTTTTTTTTTTTTTGTTTTTTTTTAAGATGACAAGCAGTGAAACTTTGTTTTGTCTGTTTTACACCTCTACAAGAGATGAGTGGGGTTTCTGTCACTTTGATCAAAAACACCAAATGCACAATACACATGTAAGTGGTTTACCTTGGCATTGAAATCCTTGTTTCCCAAATCCCCTGCAACAAGGGGGAAAAAAAAAAACGTCAACTGAGTAATTCAAATAAAAGCCATAGGAAACAACGCACCAATGGAGAGACATAAAGTGTCTGTAAGCTCTCACACATGACTATTGATGAACATAACCGATGTAGCAGGTATGAAATGCATCATTCTGTTAAAAAGTAATTTGTGAGAGGATGTCTGCCTCTGTTTTCAGACAGGTGTGTGTAAGGAATTCTTACCATATGAAGTCCGTACAGTGGCTGCAGAACGTCGGCTGCTTGAAAAACCTCGCGGTAAATTTGTGGTTTTTCACTTCATGCACGTTTTTCTGTCGCAAAGCACCTTTGCGTGCGAATCGGTTCCCGACCCCAGCTGAGTCATTATAATGCAAAAGATGGTCAGCCATAATGGGGAGGGGGGGGACAAAAAAAATTAACGAGGGGGGGAGGAGAAAAAAAAAAACTACACAGCCACAACTTGGTGTTGTCCCGACAGGTTTCTGTGAGGTCCTGGTGTCTTCACGGCTCCTGACAAGTGGCGCAGGGTCTGTTCGGACGCTGCTGACTGAGCGCACGCCTCCCCTCTGCCCGCCGCACAGCTGAGCGCGTCTTTTTCATTCTCAGTGACGTCGGTGGGGGCTTCAAGTGCTGTGGGAATATTTCACTTCAATTTTCAGTGCGCAATTAACCCGTACGACGGAGTTCATCTGAGGTGGTTTAAATGCTTGTAAACGCAGTAAAGGGGTACATACTAGTGTTGTCTGAGTTGTGCTATTTTATAAAAGCAATATAACATTTTTTGGTTTGTTTTAATGATGGATGAATAAAGGAGATAAGTCCCTCCATCCCTCGCCGACAGGTGTGCAGACAAAAGGCATAGTGCGCCATCATGTGGACATGAATAGCATTACACGTTTTGATTAAACCAAGGTTCACATCAGGTAGGCCTATTATATCAGAAAGATAGGTCGAAATACGCGTTTTCCCTCATTTCTCACTCACACTATTGAACATAGCACGCAGTCTCACCTTGCTTTTAATGGAGGTCAATATTTAGGTCTAATTTTAGTTTAAACGTGGATAATTTAAACTCCTTTATTGTAAAAAAAAAATGTGAATAATCTTATTAAGTATATCGCCTTAAAAGCTTAAAAGCAAAAAGTAAAAAATAGTAAAAAAAATAGGTGATGAATACGAGGATAGTTAAGAAGGGCTGTTCCTATGGCAACAAGAAGACGCTGCGTCGCCACGGAAAACGGATGTGGCGTAGCGTGAGGACGCTGAAGGTTTGAACCATTTTGAGCGGCGGGACCAGTTCTCAGCGTAAGTGGCTTTTTACTTCTTATTTTATATTTTCATAAACAATTTGCCATTTCTTATTGAGGGGTCGGTGTGTTTCCGGAAGTGTGAAACACCCTGCGGTCGTTTTACTGGTCTGCTTGAGCTTGTTTGCTAACGTCTGCTAGGCTCCAAGCATCATGGTTAGCTAGTTTGTAAACACGGCTTAGGGTACGAGGTTGTTGTCATGTTATGCAACGCAAAACCTGTCTATCTCTCAGTGTCTCCACATTGTTTTAAGACAGAAGTCAGATGCAAGCATTAGCTGTAGTCAGCTCGTCAGATAGGTAGCTAGTTTTGAACAATGTTTGACGCTGTAAACTTTCTTTTACAGTGTTCATCATGAGCAAACGCGAGGACTCATGGGAAAGGCTTGACACCGAGTTTGACCATTTTTTGCTGGATATGAAGCCGTATGTGCTCAAGCACCCCAACAAGACAGGTGAGATTTCACTTTATCTCTGTTCACCTCACTACTTGAAACACGGATACAGCAAACTTAACCATGCTCTCTGTTTTGTGCTTTTATTATAGAACGTAAGTAAATGAATGTGATCAGACAACTCCCACAAATTAACTTGCTTGATGCTATGTTAATGTTTTTGTAATCTCTTTCTCTCTTGCTTTGACTCAAGAGCGACAGCGATGTGCCATATGGATAAAGAAGCTGTGTGATCCCTCATCATGTGGCTCTGGTCTGGCAGGCCGTAAGAACCGCAACATGTATGCCCGTTTGCTCCTTCACATGCTCAAAAGAGGCATCCTGGAGTTGCCTTTCAACAGCAAACCTGAATCTGGCATCCTCAAGACACTCCCTACTTACATGGTAAGAATAACTTATAATAACTAATAATAACTTTACTGTGCTTCCATTTTTGATACGATGAATATTAGTTATCATAGTCGAGATTAAACAAAGAGCCCTGTATTGGAAGCAACATGCTCAAAGTCAGATACAAAAACATCTGCTTCACTCTAGTGGTTTGCATATACATATTTAATTAACCAAGTCTTCATCTCCTGTATATGAATTCTTATTTCTAGTCCATCTATTTTGATGAACCACTGACTGGTCGGTCTGCTGAGCACAGCAATACAGGTCTGCCTGACTGGGTGACAGGAGAACTGGGTGCATATACTGATGACAGCTTGCCTATTGGTCTGGTTAGGGACAGAACCAGTTCCACAACTACCGCAGCGCATCACAGGTACTGTACCACTGCACATTACCTTCATGAGCTATCTGTAGCTTTACCTGTAAAAATGTACCTAAATAAAACATGACAATGATGATTAATCATCTGCCCTTTTCCAAACCTGCATACATAAACATGGCAACAAGGTCAGGATCTCTTTTTTTTATTCACATGATTATTATTACATAACGGTGCATTGTAATTTATGTTAAAAAAAAAAAAATACCAGGAGCAGATTTTGAAGTTTCACAACTGAATGTGTACATGGGTCTTGACACTGGATATCTGGCAGTCTGACCTAAATTATTATACATGATCATATAATTATACATGGCTATATGCTCTCGCATATTAGCACATTACGTGTGTTTGTTACTGTTTTATAAATGCCATGTCAGAACAGTGTTTGCTGAACATAACATTTCTTCACTTTTACAACGGTTAGCTTTACTTACCATGTGACTAATGTAAAACAGCTTCTTGGCTATAGTCCATCGCTTTTAACATTCAGTAAGTTGTGCAATGTGATGTGTTGTAAGAGTCACATACTCTCCCAACCATGGTTGGAGGCTACCTTACTTGAATGTTGTGTTGCTACAGAAATCATGTCTGGAAATTGATTTTATGATACAGATGTTTAAAACACACAGATCGACATAAAAAGTATACTCTAGAAGCAAAATTGAAACTTTTCAGGAGATCCCCATCAAAAAGGTCTGTTGTCAGAAAGAAATACAATCCAACCTCTCTTCTCCAATTATTAATCATATTTTAAGTTAATCCTTTCACTCCTGTTTGCATGCTTTGCATGTTTTCTAGAGGCCAATAACATTTGAATTAGAAAATTAAATTTAGATAATGAGAGTTTAAGTATTTCCCCATGTTTCCTAAGTGGAAGTGTGACAAACTGTCATGTATCGGTTGAGGAATTCACAGTTTCATGGAGGTTGTGGCACCCCTCTTTTTCAAAACACTTCACATTTACCAGACAAAAGTTTACTGGAAAGAGAAACTCTCGCCTTGTTTCAGCTAGGGACTTAACTTCTCAGATGAAAAGACCGATGGGGAAAAAAAAAAAAGAAAAACCTTTGGTCAGATATACAAGATGCTACATATAGCCCATAAGATATTTATCCAAGCATCCTGTTTTGATGTTCTTTTATGAGCCCGAAAACATTGAACTTGGCTGTGAAGCTGGGTATACGCAGCTTTCCCTGACTGATCGCCCATCGTAGTTGCTCAGCGGCGCTATCTGAAAAGTCGAAGACATTGCCAAGTTCTTGCATCAGTCAGCATGAGCTGCCCATTCTGACTTTTCAAAGAGACACTTCAAAACAGCATGAGAGGATGAGGAACCTCTCGCATTCCCTATCCAGCTTTCTGTTATTCTCCTCTTTACACTTTGTCGATTGTTGAACCTGAGGCCTAACCCCCACAGAGAGGAAAGCAGAGGAACGGATCTTGGTAGCGCATGAGTTCATTCCCTGTTTCTTAAATAGCTTAATTTTGTGTGTGAGCATCAGCTAAATGCTTCATACATAAATATATGTGTTTTGCATTTAGAAATGTGCTGTCTTGACTGAAAGCTCACGTGCCTCACTAAATCAACAGTTATCATGGTTTGCTCAGGGATATTTCCTCTGGCTCCAGGCACTTCAGGGTCTTTGACATAGTGATGTTGGTAATGGCTCAGGGTTTTTCCTTTCCAATTAAGAAGGAAAGGCAAATCAGGGCCCAGTGGCTTGATATGCTCATTAGCATAATAAAAAGAGAGCACTGTAAATGTAGTAAAAGAGAGCTTAATATCCACCAGGGCACTGCGTAGTAAAGAGTACAGGCCCTCCGCTGCCATATTTAATTCAAACATTACTGTAAGGCTATGTAAAATATTTGATTCTCAAAAAATGATCATTAGGGCTCGTTTTTAAATATTTGTCACACTAGAGATCATTTTAATTCTGTGCGTTGAGTTTGTACATTGACACTAAAAAATGACTTAATAAAGTACTTTTCAAAATGCCGGCATAGTTAAACCTGCTGCTTGTTCAATGTAGAGTTAATGGACACGATTGTGTTACAAAGGCTGATAGCTTTGTGTCTAGGATTGAGGTATTTTTACACCATTAATGACCTGAACGGGCTGCATACGTTTGCCATAAGAGATGACATAGCTTACGTGACAAGTGATCCAAAAGTGTGGCCACCTTCAGTCAAGCACAGTCCGTCCTCCCTTCTGCTATAGAGGGTGTGCATAGAGAGGTTTTGTGGGGAGCAGACTGCTGAGTACCACAGTGTCTGATTGGGATAAGACCATGAAAGACACTCAGATCACAGGCTAACGTCCTGATGGAGAAAATTAGCCTGGCCAAGAGTCCTTTTATGTGTCTCTCTCATTTAGATAAGATTAAATGGAAGGAACTCGTCTGACTCCCTGCCTATGATGTGGCAACGTTTGATCTCCATCTTACTCGCCATTAGTCAGGTGATGGGCAGGGCTTCTTGTGGCTTATGAAACCGCTGGATTCAATTCAAGATTTTAAAGCAAAGTTGATTTGGTATGTGTGAGATGCTATTTCTGTCACACAAAAGTAAATATGCTATAATGTGTGTGTGTGTGTGTGTGTGTGTGTGTGT
>JAVQJZ010161356.1:0-17538 GCA_036025355.1 Leiopotherapon unicolor
ATAAGCAGATTAGATAATTACATGATAACTAACAGTAGCAGCATGTCTACATACACGAATATAAATTATATATACATTTACATTAAAATAAATAAGATAAAGCTCAAGAGTCTGCCGATATCCAAATAGAAAGATTTTCATTTGGAGGTTTCAAGGTACCTTTTTTGAGTATTTTTAAAGTAGAGAAATCAGTTCCAGAAGAATAGGAAATGGCTTAAATGGTGATTTTACACATTTCTGTCTGTGAATGAACAACTTTGCCTGCAGACTGAAGTTAATCAGATATTCAAATGCACATTTTGATTATGGTATTAATAAATAACAGATTATATTGAGACTATATTAAAAAAAACTATATTATTTAACTTTATTTTATGTAAAACTCTGAACTCTACTTAGTCTTGCACTACTGTTTGTCCAGTTTTCAGTTTTAGATCCCCGGTGCAGCGTCTAACTCTGCTCTACTACAAGTCCCATGAGGCAGTGCGCCGCCTGCGTCATCTAACGTCGCCTGTCGTCGGGTGACGCACCGTGCGGCCGCCGGGAGAAGTTTGAAAATAAACGTGAAACTTTTGTTCCCCGATTTTCTCTCCCGCAAACGTTCAAAGTGTTCGCCGTTTTTCTGCGCTTTCTTTCCTTTTTGTCGGCGTCGTTGAAGAGAATCACGGAGGAAGCTCGTGTTCAGGTGAGTTTATTAAAAAACAGCCAAATAAACAGGCTGCTAGCTGTGACATGAGGCGGCGGACTGTCAACACGCTGCCTCTGCTGCCAGGACCGAGACACGCGGAGGAAGAGGAGGAGGAGGAGGAGGTGAAGGAGGAGGTTTGGTTCAGGGAGCGGGAGGAGTGACCGCTCGTTGCCCGAGTAGCTGCGCTCCCACACCGGGACGAGCAGCAGACCCGCAGGAGGAGGAAGAGGAGGAAGAGGAGGAGCAGAGTGTGTGAAGCAGCCTGCTCAGTGTGAGTGTTGGACAGCAGCAGGAGGAGCAGGTGGATCACTCTCATCCAGCATCTGTCTCCTCCTCAGGTTTTCTCCTGTCTGTTAAATTTTCACCTCTGACCTCAGGTTCAACTGTGAACAGGCAGCACACACACACACACACACACACACACCTTCACAGGATCAGTGTGTGTGTGTCCCATCATTTCTGTGCTGAATGTTTCCACGTCTCTGTTCAGTACAACTGTGAAAACTTTTGACTTCTAACCGATTTTCTTTTCCTGCGAACCTGAATGTTTCACTCTTTCTTCTGAACGAAAGATAATCTGAATTTTTCAGTCTGTGAACAGTGAAGTAAAAAAGCAAAGAAAAAGCGAGGTGTGTTAAAACGTGTAAATGTGGTACAGTCACTGACCTGGTGCACATGTTGATGAACTGATGAGCTGCAGTTATTTAACTTCTGCTCTTTTCTGCTCTGTGTAATCTCTTTTTCTTTCCTCCAGATGTCTTCCCCTGAAGAAGAACAGTCGGACGCCGTGTCCGCCGTCCTGTCGTCGGCCTTATCAGCCGCCGTGTCGGCCGCCATGGCGGTTGCCATGGCCGTGGACGCCAAAGCGGATCTCGCCGCGCTGCTCGACGAATGGGAAGAAGCTCAGCAGGGCACCACAGAGCAGCTGGTGTCCATCCTCACCAAGTCAGCAGAGATTTGTTTCTTTAAAAGCTTTTATCTGAGTGTTATTTGTGTGATTGGATTACTCAGACAGCTCGGAGCCTGACTCTCTCTGTTCATCTGTTTTTCACTCTGTCTCCTGCAGAATATCGGAGCTGATTGAACGGGAGACGGCAGAGTATCACAAAGCAGATCCTGACCCGTTCGACGACCGTCACCCAGGTGATCCTACAGCCTGTCTGCCGTTCTTTGTAAAACAGTCCCGACGGCTCAGAAATGATTAAATTAGTGCAGCAGATTTTTTTCTGACGTGAACTGAAGCTTCTGTTGAACAAATGATCGACTGCTGAGTTTCTCCCGTGTGACTCTGCAGGACGGGCGGACCCAGACTGCATGCTGGGACAGCTGCTGAAGATGCTGTTTATGAACGACGACTTCACGAATGCGGTGAGGACTTTTTGTGTGTGTGTGTGTGTGTCCATCAAAATGTGATGAGTTTCAGTCTCATACTGACAAAGAGAGTGTGTATGATTCTCACACACACACAAGTCTCTCTTTACTCTAATTAACAGAGAAAAGCAGCATCCTCACATTTGAGAGAATAGTTTACTTTTTATGCAAAATTCACTTTAGCAAAATGCAATTAATAAATAAATAGTTTTCTTTAAATCAATTATTTGACTAATTGTTTGAGCAAAAATTCATCATACTTCATCATACATCAAGTGTCTATACAGTATTTAACCATTCTCTTACACACACATACACACACTCTCACGTAGCACAATTATTAGTTTCATGTTAGTAATTCAAAAATATCTACACACAATCTACATTTGACATTTGTAAAATGTATTTATGGACAAAAGTTGGCATTGATTAGTTTTTTTTTTTTGTCTTCCAGCTGTTGGACGCTTACATAATGACCAGCAGAGAGCAGAGCCTCAACATGGCGGCCTGTCGTCTGCTTCAGAACATCATGCCGGGACTGGAGACGGCCGTCGTCTTCCAAGAGAAGGTTCAGCTTCAGAAAATAAAGTCTGATGTGGTTCAGCTTCACGAGATGGTTCACAGTGAAGGAGAGCCGGGGGTGGAAAGCATCAAAATGATCTATAACGACATGAGAAATGCTGAAGATCTCAGCAGTCAGGAGAAAGAACCAGACCTGAAACATTTTTAGCTTCATGTAGCAGCAGTTCAGTTTGTCCTGAAGCTTTTCTGATGTGTGTCTGATGCTCTGAGTACGTGTGAGCGAGCCGATCTGTGTTTGTGTCCGACAGGAAGGGCTCGTTGAGAAGTTGTTCACCTGGGCTCGCGAAGCCGAGCGCCCGCTGTGCGTCTACGCCACCGGCCTGCTGTCCAGAGCCATGAGCAACCAGGAAGTGGCGGCCAGCTACCGAGAGGAGAACGCTCAGCTGGTGGGTTTCTCACACACACACACACACATTCACATTCACACATGCACACACACACACTCACACACTCACAGTTTGTTTTTTTTAACCCGTGCGGCTGAAGCTGTCATGTTTTCCCAGAGAGGATTTTAAAGTCCAGCTGAAATTGATTTGCATGTTTTTTCTCTGCTCTGTAAGTTTGTGATTTTTGTGATTCTTTTTATGATTTTTATAACTTTCTCTCAAACGTTCAGGTACCGATCATGATTCGTCGGCTGCACGAGCTGCAGACTGAAGACGCAAAGAGTCACTTCAGTCCCGCTAAGACACCTCAGAATCTACCTCAGGACTCTCAGGCTGAAACAACCCAAACCTCAAACATCTCAGCAGACCTGCAGGACAGGACGGAGGAGAACGACGTGGGAGACGAGGAGGAGGAGAGAAAACAGAGAGGCGTGGAGAGCAGCAGGTCAAAGGTCAGCTCTGCATCTCTGTCACTCGCTGGTTCGGCCCTGAAAAACGGCGGCTGCAGCGGCGGCGCGTCGAGCTCGACCCGCCTGCTTCCAGACTTCGTTTACCAAGCGAGCGAGGACGCGTCGTCCAGGGAGACGGAGGACCGGCAGGGAGGACGAGGGAGGAGACGAGCAGTGAAGGAGAACGGGAGGAAGGCGAAGCAGAAACTCAACTTCACTTCCTCCTCCTCCAAACACGAGGAAGAGGAGGAGAGAAACGACTCCGGCGAGCAGCCGACCAACAGCACCTCCTGGTCCGAGATGAGCTCGATGGTGATCGGCTCCGACTACGGCCTCTCGCCGCTGAGCGCCGCCATGGAGCAGAGACTCATCCTGCAGTATCTGACTCCTCTGGGAGATTATCAGGAGGTGAGACTCCGAACAAACCTCGACTTTCTCTTTATGGAGCCCAAAAGCTTTGTCAGATAATACAAATAAGAACAGCAGCAGTTCAGATGAATCCTGAAAAATGTGTTCACACAAACAAATAAAGAAGTGTTATTTTATTTTTCATCATGTCCACTGTGAAGAAGGATTTATAAGGATGTGTTTGGTGCCCTTAAAGAAGTTTTCTATTAAAATTGTCCATTAAAAGTTCTTCTTGGTCGAGTTCAGTATCACACATCATTTCAGTCACATGAACGATTTTATGAGACAAATCAATTCACGTTCACTTTGCCTCCAAAATCTCACGTTGATAAAGAGATGCAGTCCTGTAAAGTTCCTGCTGCTGTGTTAACAATATATCTGACATTTCTACACTTTCTCTTTCTCTTCTGGGATTAACTGTGAGCTCGATGATCTTTCTCTTCTCTGCAGCTGCTCGCCGTCTTCATGCAGCTGGACACGCGCTCGCTGCTGATGAACTACGTCGACCTCCGCCGCACCAAAAACGTGCAGCTCACGTTCGACGCCCTGCTGGTAAGAAAACCGTCCCGAAAGCCACCAAAGATTTTGTAGATTCAGCAAAAATCTGCTGAATTATATGAGAATATCTTTGTTCTTAGAGTTAGATTTTCCCCGATGAGTCTAAATGTCACATCACTGAGCTCAGAGTTTAACAGACTCGACATGGTATTTCAAAGGAGAGACCAAACTCAGTAAACGGTATATTTATTCAGTTATTCAAAGACAATTCAAGTTTAAAACAACTAAACTCAGAGAAAACTTCCTGTCACATCATGATGTCTCTGACGCTTTATAATCTTATAATGTTGTAAAAGTTCAGTTCATATTAAAGGTGTTTACATGAGTTTTATATTTTATATTTTCTCCTCGATTATCTTTGGTAATTCTAACATTCAGTACAGGCAGACGAGCCTTCGAGCAGCCCGACGCTCGGTTATCGTTCAGCCGTCCTGCCATGCAGCCCCTCCCTCACAGAAACGTCTCTGCGTGGGGAGGATAAGTGAAACCTTTGCGGGTGGGGCCGAGCTGATTAAACTCACCAGCTTCTCTCAGTGGTGTTCAAACAGCGAGCTCTGCGATTGTTAGAGTTTCTATTATTCGTTCACATTTAAATCACATTTTTCAGACAGGCTGGAAAACTCACAAAACTTCACTCGTCACAAGTGGAAAAAATGGCAGTCGGATGTTGGCTGAGGGCTCGGTGCCCCCCAAAAACAAGAAAACGGCCTCTTGACTCAGATTTGGTCGACGTGTGTCTCATGTTAAACCCATTAAACGAACCAGTAAGTCGGCCACTATGAATTTAAAGGTCATTATTGATCTGTTCTTTAACACCCGTTAAATCTGAAGACCTTCGCGATGAAAAGTTCAGGTAACTGTGAGTCTTCGTCGAAAGGTGTGATCGTGGCAAGGCGGCCATTTTGCCCCTTTTCCTGTGGAACATGAAGGTTTTTTAACATCGTCCAGTCTGCCCCAAACCTGACGTTCAACCATGGTCAGTCAAAGGAAACGTGCTTTGCTCTCCTGCAGGTTTGATGACACGTTTTACAGGTGATGCTTAAAGATCCATCAGATGAGGAGATGTGCTCTTATTTTGAAAAGCAGTATAACTTCCAGCTTTGTGTAGTTGTGAGTCTGCGTGCTCTTTCTGTCTTCAGTATCTCGCCTCGCTGCTCCTCCATAAAAAGTTCGCCACAGAGTTCATCGCTCACGGAGGAGTGCAGAAGCTCCTGGAGATCCCGCGGCCGTCTATGGCGGCGACCGGAGTTTCCCTCTGCCTGTACTATCTGGCGTACAACCAAGACGCTATGGAGAGGGTGCGGCACACGCACACACACGCACACACACACACACTCACACTCACACTCACACTCACACTCAACTGGTTCGAGTATTGAGATGAAAATAATTTTGCACATTTCATTTTAGCTGCGACTGTTTTCTAATTTAGGTTCAAATGTTTTACTTTTGCTGAAACAAAATAGATGATTTATAATTAGAAATAGATAATAAATAATAATAAATAGTGTGTGTGTGTGTGTGCGCGCGTGTGTGTGTGCAGGTGTGCACGCTCCCAGACGGCGTGCTGTCCGACATGGTGTCTTACGCTCTCTGGCTGCTGGAGTCGTCTCACGCTTCGGGCGTCTGCCACGCCACCATGTTCTTCTCCATTTCTTTCTCCTTCCGCGCGGTGCTGCAGCTCTTCGACCTTCAGGACGGCCTGCGCAGGCTCGTCAACCTGGTGAGGCTCCACCGCTCATCTCTCACTGCTTACAGTTTGTAAACGTGGAGCAAAGTGCATTTTAAAACTGATTATAATACTTATCGTTAAAGTCTGAATTTGAATCCGTGGCTTTTCTCTCCGTAGGTCAGCACTTTGGAGATTCTGAACACGGAGAACGAGGTTTCCATCATGAGCGACGACCAAGTTTTCTCCAGCCGACAGACGGCCAAACACACCTGCATGGCCCTGCGCAGGTACGACACACAAACATATGCAGATTTAAATGTAATTTAAAATGTCCAACAAAGTCCAAACAGGGACTTTTTGCTTTCATTTGATTTGTTGATAAAGTAGTCTTTCATTTAAAAGATGCTGATGTTTGTAAAAAGGTTTAAAAGTCTTAAATCTTCCTCACAATAACTCGTAAGAGTCTCTTCCAAATTCGTACCGACTCTTTGCTCCTGCAGCTGATTGTTTCTTGATTCTGTTCAGGTACTTTGAGGCTCACCTGGCCGTGAAGGCTGAGCAGGTCAAACAGTCTCTGCACACGTCAGACGGAGCCACCGTCGTTCCCCAGCAGCCATTTTACAAGGTGTGTTTGCGAAACTTTAAAGGAAAGAAATCATGATAAAGTTTACGCTGTGTTCATGTCTTTACGTGTGTGTGTGTGTGTGTGTGTCCCGTCTCCAGGCCTACACGTACACCAGGGAGCAGGTCATTGAGATGATGGAGTTCCTCATCGAGTGTGGACCTCCTCAGCTCCACTGGGAGGCCGTCGAGGTTTTCTACAAACTGTCCTGCGTCCCTTTGATGCTGCAGCTCATTTCTGCAGCCTGCGACTGGAGGACTTACTACGGCAGGTGAAGTGGAGATAATGACTGCAGAAGCGACCTGTGAAGGAATAAATCCCTCCTTCACTTCCTGGAAACACACAGCGGTTATATTTATTAACTGACTGCATCATTTTTCTTCCGTTTCTGACGTGCAGGAGTGACACCGTCCGCTATGCTTTGGACATCCTGGCCGTCCTGATGGTGGTTCCTAAAGTCCAGCTGGTGCTGGCGGACACTGTGGAGGTTCTGGATGAAACCAGGTCGTCTGTTTCCACCGTGGGTCAGTCAGACTCGAAGCTTTCTCTGTTTTTTTCTGTGTAACTGTGAAGTTTGGGAGTGTTTCTGGCTCTGTTGTCCTGGATGTGCCTCAGCGTGTCTCTCGTGTCTGCTGCAGGTATGAGCATCATCCTGGGAGTCGCAGAGGGCGAAGTCTTCGTGAACGACGCCGAGATCCAGAAATCTGCACTCCAGGTCAGCTTCTTAACTCTTTATGACCTAAACCACAGAACAGAGCATATCTTTACATTTACATGCTGTAGTGCCATTTTTTGGAGCATTTTAATTTACTACACATCAATACAACCCTTAGATCGCATATTTTAATAATATGTATAGATTTATGTCCAGACTAAAAAAAATAGTTGCTAAAAAAGTCAAACAAACCACAAAAAAATAAAATCGTTATTACTGTATTGAAACTTCAGTGGCGAACGAGAAGGCGACGTGACGTCATCACTACAGCGTGCTGACGTGTCTACCGGCGTAGGAAGCAGTATAAAACACCGCGGTCAGAGTTATGACGTTGTTTTGTTGTGAGCGCTTTTTACAGTATTAATGCAAACACGGACAGAAAAAGCGCTGCGGGACATGTTGAACACGTGATATGAAAGAACAACTCCTCCGGTTTTATATGCAAAAAGAATTATATTTATTTTATTATGTTAGAATTATTATTATCTTATTTGGTTGCCGTTCTACCGGCTTTTAAAACGGAGAAGTTTGTTATTAACACACAGCAGCGTGCAGACTGAAACATCTCCATCACAATCATTCAACAAAACATCCTCCTCCTTTCCTCCACTCTCAGCCCACCTGAGCTCCCGTCTTCTCTCCTGTCCCTCCTCAGGTGATAATAAACTGTGTGTGCGCTCCAGACCAGAACACCGTGGGAGCTTTCGCCCCCCTCAGGCCGTCCCTCCACGCCCAGCAGCCCTCCGCCCCCCACAACAGGGTGCTGGCCCACATGTGGCAGGTGGTGCAGAACAACAACGGTATAAAGGTAAGAAAAGAGGAAACGTCTGTGCTGCCTCGGTGATGAAATGGATTAAACGTCCGTCTGTCTCCTTCAGGTGCTTCTGTCTCTGCTGTCGGTGAAGGTGCCGATCACCGACGCTGACCTGATTCGCGCTCTGGCCTGCAAAGCTCTGGTCGGCCTCTCTCGCAGCTCGGCGGTCAGACAGATCATCAGCAAACTGCCGCTCTTCACCAGCAGCCACATCCAGCAGGTCGGCACCAGATCGCTGCAGCCAGGAAGCTAAAAGCAGAACCAGGCTGCTCGCTGAGTTACAGCAAAAACAAAAGAACAAGTGATGAAGTTTTTACTTCAGTCAGTCGATCACAACAATTATCGGATAGTTTTGCATGAAACTTTTCACTCTTTCATTTTAATCCAGCAGCATCATCAGGTCAAACTTTTAAAGTTGCTGAATACTTTGGCTTTTAGCGCAGATCCAGAATATATTTAAGTTTTTATCTCTGAACATACGAACATCCAGTTGTACCGTTTTCATGAATTTATTTAATATTTGTATCTGAAGAGAAAGAAATCTGTCACACGTGCTCCCACGACTGTGAATCCCTTTTTTCTGATCCCAGAAAAAAATCTGTTCTGTTGTGAAATGAACCAACAAACTCTGCAGCTGTCAGGTTTGTGTTTTTCTCGTTCACACTCACACGCGTGATGTTTTTCTGTCGCAGCTGATGAAGGAGCCGGTGCTGCAGGACAAACGGAGCGAGCACGTCCGTTTCTGCCGGTACGCGGCCGAGCTGACGGAGCGGGTGTCGGGGAAGCCGCTGCTCATGGGCACCGACGTGTCGCTGGCTCGCCTGCAGAGGGCCAACGTGGTGGCCCAGTCGCGGATCACCTTCTCCGAGAGAGAGCTCCTGGTGCTGATCAGGAACCACCTGACGGCCAAAGGCCTCCACGACACGGCCGACACGCTCGTTAAAGAGGCTAATTTATCCTCCGCGTCCTTCTGCCCCAACCCGCCCTCCTGCGTCACCCCCCCCTCGTCCTCGGTGGTCCCCAGGACTTGCCGGTTATCAGGCGGTCTCGCCGCTCGTGTCGCCGGCCACGTCGGAGCCTCCCCCGCGTCCTCAGTTCCTGCAGCCTCCTCTTCGTCCACCCCCACCTCCTCTCGCTCTCACCCCTCCTGCTCCTCTTCGTCCGCCCTCCCTCCTCTTCCTCCCTGTCACGGCACTCCTCAGGCTCACGGCTCTCACCAGGTCGGCCGGATCCTCTTCACGCGGGAGCGTCCGGCGGCTCACTGCAGCTCAGGGAAAAAACTTCGGGCGCTGAAACAGAAGTCTGATCACGGCGCCTTCATACAGGTGAGTCCGACTTTTTTCTGCCCGTTTGAAACTTTTCTGTTTTACTGTGAAGATTCTCAGTCAAGGAGATTTTTACAAGTCTGAAGAAAATCAGCTCGAGTTTGTTCAAAATGTTTCAGCTCTCATCTGAGCGGCTTCCTGAGGAGAAACATTTCCAGCTGACTTTCTTCAGACTCTCAGAGAAGCAGCGTGAATCAGCGTGAATCAGACATCTTACACATTTTATCAAAACTAAAAAATCTAAACTGCTGAACAAAGTTTCAGCCGTGTTAGCGTCGGTCTGTTGTGTGAAATGAGTCTGATCCTCTGATGTTTGTGGATTTGTGAACGGGCTCGACTGTCGATTCATGTTCATCTCTGAACTTTTCACGTCAGAGCGTCCACTTCTTCATTTAATGTAAAACAAGTGAGCTCAGCTGATCTTTGTGTGTTTGCAGTGCCGATTGATAAAAAACACACGCTGTGCTGCCAACACTGCTGCTTAGCTCTGTAATGTTTCTTTAAACGTGCACACAGTTTGGTTCAGGTGAGTCTTCAGAGGCCGGATGATGTCGCTGATCTTTCAGCTGCAGGCTTATAATCGTTTCTTTCTCCTCACCAGACTCCGGCCATGAAGAAGCAGCTCGAGCGTCACCTCCCGTCGCCCCCGACCCTCGACAGCATCATCACCGAGTACCTGCGAGAGCAACACGCCCGCTGCCCGAACCCCGTCACCACCTGCCCCCCGTTCTCCCTCTTCACGCCCCACCGCTGCCCCGAGCCGAAGCAGCGCCGTCAGGCCTCCCCCAACTTCACCGCCCGCCTGGGCAGCAGAGTGCTGTACCCGAAATACGGCGGCGTGGACAGAGGGTGCCTGGACAGACACCTGATATTTAGCAGGTGATCACACACACACACACACACACACACACACCTGTGGAGTGAAATCTGTAAAGGTTGAATGAAAAATTAGCGTCATAAAAAGTTGAAAATAAACTCACACTACATGTAATCCTGTTTCTCTGCTGGTCTCTGTGTCTCTTCCTCTTCCTTCCTCTCTCTGATCTTCACAGGTTTCGTCCGATGTCGGTTTTCCACGAAGCCGACGGCGACGAGAGCGGCTTCACCTGCTGCGCCTTCTCCGCCCGCGAGCGCTTCCTGATGCTGGGAACCTGCTCGGGTCACCTCAAGTTCTACAACATCTTCTCTGGAGAGGAGGAGGCCAACTACACCTGCCACACATCGGCCATCACACACCTCGAACCCTCCAGGGTACGCTCACACACACACACACACACACACACACACACACACACACACACACACACACACACCCTTTCACCCTGTAAAGTAACATGCAGTCGCTTCGTCATTATTTAAAATGACCAACTAGACGAGAGTAAGAGTTTAAAGCAGCTTTAATCTACGTTTTTATTCTAAAATTGATCCAGTAACAGAGGTCAAAGGTCACAGTGAACCTACGGAGAATCTGCAGCTCTTTCACAACTTCAGCTCACTTCATCTGCTCAGCGTCAAACAGCAGAAGGCTGAAGAGCAGCTGGTGAACAAACGTGGATTATTTAGCAGCTAAAGAGCAGAAAACGAGCGAACGCTGGACTAAAATTCACACGACTCTGAATGAAACATCCAGTTGATCGATAATAAAAGTAAAATCTGATATTCTGATGCAGGTTTAATGATTTTACAGCCTGAGCGAAGCGTTTGGTTTCTGCTCATTAACCTGTGGTCTCGGTTTTTCCTTCTTAAATAAACTAGAAAAGGACAAATTATTCATTTTAATAGAATTTTGTAGCAGAAAATCATCAGTCGCTTGTTTCATGTGTGCAGCCTGTTTTGTATTTTAAACGTTTCCCTGCCAGGTTTTAGTCTTTTCTCTTGAATATTTAATATTTTGTGTCTCAGGATGGGAAGCTGCTGCTCACCTCGGCCTCCTGGAGCGTCCCCTTGTCGGCTCTCTGGAGTATGGACGGCGTCTTCAGCATGAAGTAAAAACTCACACACACACACTCGTGGTTTTAACTTCACACTCTTTGTGTCCAGTGTGACGAGGTGAAAGCGTCCTGAACAGTTTGTTTTCTCCGCAGACACTCTTTCGTAGACGACCACTACGTCGAGTTCAGTAAACTCTCTCAGGACAGAGTCATCGGCACCAAAGATCAGATCGCACACGTACGTCACCGAGACTGAGCCGCTTTTCTTTATCACGTTTCTGCATGTTAGCAATCACTTTGTTTACTCTTTTCTTTCTTTTTCACCTCCATTTTCCTCCTCTTTTACTGATTTCATCCGTTTTTGATGTGTGACATTCAGACGTTCCTCTCTGTAGTAATTATCCTGTAATATTTTGCAGATCTACGACATCCAGACGGGTCAGAAGACTTTAACCCTGAACGACCTCGCCCTCGCCAACAACTACAAGAGGAACTGCGCCACCTTCAGCCCCACCGACGACCTGGTGCTGAACGACGGCGTGCTGTGGGACGTGCGGGCGGCGCGCGCCATCCACAAGTTCGACAAGTTCAACATGAACATCAGCGGCGTTTTCCACCCCAACGGCCTGGAGGTCATCATCAACACTGAGATCGTATCCTCTTTAAACTGCTTTTTATAATCCGCCGTTCGTCAAAGCTGAAGGTTAAAAACCACAGAAAAGAAAAGAAAAACTCATTGACCTCAAATACAAATGAAATTTACATTTAAAGGAATAGTTGTATTTATTGTGCATGAAAGGAAACAACATTCTGATTAAGAAGAATATTGTTTTCTGATTAAAATTTAATTAATGATTAAATCAGCCTGATCCAGATGTTCTGGTGAGGCGACCGATCAGAGTTTGAAGTGTCGTTTTAAAGGTCACTGAGCGTAAAGTGACCGGCGGGGTAGCTGTTTGACTTTTTGTGCAGATGTTTCTCGCGGCTGTCGGCCTTGACGGCAGCTGTCAGTGGGACCTGAGGACTTTCCACCTGCTGCACACGGTTCCCGCTCTGGACCAGTGCCGGGTCGTCTTCAACAGCAACGCCACCATCATGTACGGAGGTACGGACGCTCAGGGACGGACACACGCATTTTAATGAGTCTTTTCACAGTCACGTTACGTCTGTCTCACCTCTCACACACACACACACACAGCGATGCTGCAGGCCGACGATGAGGACGACGCCATGGACCAGCAGATGAAGAGTCCCTTCGGCTCGTCCTTCAGGACCTTCGACGCGACCGACTACAAGCCCATCGGTAGGCTGCTGACAGACTAAAGTGCTCTGATGTCACATGAGCTGCTCTTCAGGGCTTTTACAGACTCTGAATGCTCAGTTTTTATTTCTTAAATGGGAAAAAGTCTGATCTGTTCATAAGAATAATTCAAAAACCACCTGCTTTTCTCTTTTTAAAGCACAGAAAGTTTTTAGTCACCATGTCGGAAAGCGGATGTTCATTTCACGTTGGCTTCAATCTTTTATTAAAGTCTGTCTTTGTTTATTTCAGCCACAGTGGACGTGAAGAGGAACATCTTCGACCTTTGCACCGACTCCAAAGACTGTTACCTGGCCGTCATCGAGGTACTTTTTTTAGCCTTCTTCTCTTCAGTGTTGAGTTTCTGACGTGAAAAAACATTTAACCCTGAAAATACAGATAGTTCTGCTTTTTGTAGTGAACTAAGTGCACTAAACTGTCTTTTTCTGCTGTTTCAACTTCGACTCTTTAAATGTTCAGTTCAGCGCTTTGAAAGCTGCATCATGTTGTGTTTTAATGTCTTTTAATGATGTTTGACTTATTTTTATTCTGTAAACAGTCGATACAACATCCAGTTTTTATGACAGTGAAGTAGAAGTGAAGTGTGTTTGCGTGTGTTTATGTGTGTGTTTATGTGTGTGTTTATGTGTGTGTGTGTGCAGAACCAGGACACGGTGAGCTTGGACACGGTGTGTCGTCTGTACGAGGTCGGCCGACAGAAACTGGCCGAGGAGGGAGACGACGACGATCAGGTGAGACGGGACGAACATTTAACGTTTTCTGAACACTTGAAATATTTTGTTCAGACGTTTACAGGCGCAGCTTGTCCTTTTAATTCTTATTAATCAAATTCATCATCTCGACTCGGAGAAAAATCACGTTATTATTTTCAGCTGCGATTCTGATGAACTGATGCTTTTTTGTTTTGATGCCTCTGATTTCCCTCCAGGATGACGAAGACCAGGACGACGATGATTCCTCCGACACGGACGATGACGACGACGACGACGACGACGACGACATGGACACCGACCCGCTCATCGAGGAGCTGGCCAACAACGAGGACGCGGAAAATGGAGACGGACCAAACTCTCCCACAGACGAGGAGGTAGCTGATTTCTGATGCTGCCACGTCTGATGAGGCTTCATCATGCAAAAAGCTGCAAGAAAAAAGATTTTAGCCACGTTGGTTTGTGATGGCAGCTGAATGTAAAAGTACTTTACTGCTGAACATGCAGAACCACGTCAAGTAAACTTAATCTTTTGTTTAAACTCTCCAGATTGCAGAACTTCTGGGCAACAACAGCGACGACAACAGTGACGACAACGAGGACTCGGACGACTCGGAGGACTCGGATCACTCGTTCAGAGGCGGCGACGGCTCCGACTCTTTCGACCCCGACAGCCTTTTTTGTGAGTTGCCGCCTCAGTAAACATTCAGAATATTTCTCACCTGTAGTTCAGCTTATTTGGAGAAATGAGGAAGAAATACTTGTTATTAACCGAGTCTCGTGTTTCATCTGCTCGCTGGCTTTTCACACAGATTAAGAGGCCGTGTGTGCGTTTGTGTGTGTGTGTGTGTGTGTCGTCACGCCGCAGACGACGCGGAGGATTCGGACGACGAAGAAACGATCAGCTGATCAGCGGCTGAGCAGGAGACGACGCTCCAACGTGAAGCTCAACAAGGACTTTTTTTGTTTTTTAACCATCATTTCTCCTTAAATCAGGCAAGTTGACTGAAAACAGAGACGAGCTCGTCTGTCAGGAGGCGCACAGAAAACTTTTCCTCTCTTTACACATTTCACCTTCAGCGACGATGACAAATAAATCTTTCCCAAAGCTCGCCGTGCTCAGATGAACTCGCTGTCTCATCACTTGACCTGGAGAGTGTTTCTCGTGTTTTGTTGGAAGGAATATTTCATAAACTTTCGTCGCCTCGCGGTCCGAACGTGACCGTGTGGAGGAGAGTTCATCGTTTTTACCCACAAACTCTGAATACTTTGAGCCAGGAACTGAGAAGAAAACTGTCCACACTTCTGGTAAACTTGATCTCTTTGCTCGGTGCGACGAGGTGCTGTCACATTATTTCCACAGAGCAGCTGTCGGGCTTCCTCACGTTGTTGTTTTCCGACGATCGTAGCTAAAAGCCAAATAAAGTCTGTGAACTGGCTCGTTTAGTTTTCCTCCTGCTGACGCTCAGAAACTATTATTGATTTGGAAAATGCCTCTGTTTCCCTGCACGTCATAAAAACATCACCTCCTGCGTGTAAAAGCATTAAAATGTCCTTTTTAAGGGCAGTTTGACCCAACTCCTCCAAACCTGACTTATTTTTAACGTCCACAGCAGATTTCTGCAGAAAGGCTGAATCCACAGTTTGCTATGAACTTTTCCTTTATTATTGTAAATAATTTCTCCACAAAATTCAAAAAATTCATTTTTATTCTTTAAGATGACTGAGAGTTTCATCTGTTTGTTGTTTTTTCAGTCTTCTAATTGAGTCTTATTTAAGATATTTTGAATGATATTTCGATTTAATTTAATTTATTTGGGGTTTGATAGCTTTTACGCGTTTCAGTGAGTTTCTGTTGGAGGTTTGTTGCAGCTGATAATGTTGGTGAACAGATTTTCCTTTAAAATGGGATGAAAACCACGCTGATGTAATAAATGAAGTCACATCAGAGGCGTTAACGTGTCTTTCTGATGCTGTAAATCATTTCAGGAAAGACGTGAAATCAGCTGTGACGTCGTTTATTAAAAGAGGAAGTTTCGTTATCAGCTGCTGCAAAGTTTCTGCCACAAAGAGGGAAAGTTTCTGTTTTTTGTTCGATCGGTTTCTCTTCACTGTTGCAACATTTCCTGACAGTTTGAGGATGTTAAAGATGAGAAGAGGTGCAGATGTTTGGAGTTTGGAGCCGTTTGAAGTGTTTTTTTGTCTTTTTTTTTCTTTGCTGATTATTTTGCTCTTGTCGGATGAAAACTTGAAGAAGAAATCAGCTTTACTTTCAGAGTTTTGGGCTGTGAGTTGAAGCTGTCGTGACGTTTGTGAGAAACTGAAGGTGTGTTTCAGGCCGCAGCAGCTTTTCAGAGCCATAAAATGAACAGATTTACAGGAGAGACGATAAATAAGTTCACAGTTAAAGTAAATGTCAAAGACTCAGTCTGTACTTCAGTTAAAAACTTCTACTTTAATAATAAAAACTCTTCTTGTCACTCGTCTCGTCTCCTGATGGTGAAACTGAACTTTGATCAACGAGGAGACGATTTAACGGTTTTTCAGGTTTGTTAAAGTTGGAAATCTGTGTGTGTGTGTGTGTGTGTGTGTGTGCACTGATTTGATTTAATGATGTGAGATTATTTCACCATATTCAGACTCATAACTTATTTAGTAATGCAGATTTTTTTCCTCCACAGCTTTAAAAACACGTGAGAGAAAATTTAGAAATATGAAAGAATTAAATCAAAACTTTATAATAAAATCTGTTAAAATCCTCCTGTTTTAAAACACACACACAGTTTAGTTTTCTCTTTTTGTTTGTTCACACATCAGAAATATGAGACTTTCTTATTTCACATGTGAACTAACCAACAAGTTTACACAAAGAAAATAAATAATTTTTCCATTTCACAAACCATCACTGAGTAAAAGTTCAGCTGTAAAGTAAAATCTGTGACTTTTTCTGATCAGATTTATTGATTATCAGTCCTGTGATACTTGACGCTCAGTTAACTTTTTATCATTAAAGCACATTAACTCACCTTCAGTTCAAATGAAGTTTTCTGTGGAGTTTCTGCTTTTTTCTTTGAGCTGTTTCACTTCAGGAAACTTCACTTTACATCCATTTTTATATTTAAATCTTTGTAATGACTTTAATGAGCCTTATGACGTCACCATGGTTACTCTAAACAAAGACAAGTGTGTGTGTGTGTGTGTGTGTGTGTGCTGGCCTCAGAGAAACACACGGTGGCACAATACACACAGGAAACGATTCAGTTGTGCTTCACTCTGCGGAACACACACATACACACACACACACACACACACACACTTCATGAGTCAGGTTGTGTTAAACGTGTGTGGTTGGATTATGTGGCTTTGTTCACTTAAATGTGTGTGTTGCTGCTTGTATGTTAAACGTGTGTGTGTGTGTGTGTGCGCGCGCGCGCGCGCGCGTAAAGCATCAACATCATCTGAATGTGCCAATGTAGTCCTCGTCACGTCTCCGCTGAACGTTTTACGATCAGTTGGCGCAG
Source organism: Leiopotherapon unicolor (assembly GCA_036025355.1). Lineage (NCBI taxonomy): Eukaryota > Metazoa > Chordata > Actinopteri > Centrarchiformes > Terapontidae > Leiopotherapon > Leiopotherapon unicolor. The sequence goes on from JAVQJZ010161356.1 coordinate 17,074, forward strand.
AGGACACACACACACACACACATTATACACACATACACGTCACTAACACACACACACACACACACACACACACAGTGTCTCCCTCTCTTGGTCACTCTCTCTCTGCTCTTCAGTCTCTGATCCTCTGAAGCTGATGGTCGCTCTGCGCTGCGTCTGTCAGCCTGTGTGTGTGTGTCTGTGTGTGTGTGTCTGTGTGTGAGTGTGTGTGTCTCTGTGTGTGTGTGTGTGTGAGTGTGTGTGTCTCTGTGTGTGTGTGTCTGTGTGTGAGTGTGTGTCTCTCTGTGTGTGTGGTGTGTGTGTGTGTGTCTCTGGCGGTGCGTCACGCTCCGGAGCAGCTTTTCTCTCCAGCAGCTGAGCGCAGAGCTGCTGGAGAGCTGTTTGTGTTTTGAAGCAACCCCCCCTCGGTGTCCTCCTGTTGGACCCCCCCGGTGTCCTCCTGAAGGTCTCTCCTCCTGTTGGACCCCC
>JAVQJZ010161357.1:0-14051 GCA_036025355.1 Leiopotherapon unicolor
AAAGTGGTGCCTTTACAACCCCCTTTTAAAGCTTCTATAAACTAAAACCAACCTCTTTCATTTCTACTTGTTTGCATGGTGTTGGCTGAGTTTAGCTTCAGAGAGTTTTATAAGGAATGCAAGCAATTTAAGAATATCTCTTCCCAGGACTGTGTAGATGCTTGCCGGTGCTTGGGTGTGTTATTCTTTGGGTAATTGTATGAATTTCTGTAAAGTGCATTTGCTATAATTCTGCACCGGCAAGCATATGCATGTTTTCCTGCGTCAGTCGTAAGATGGCTAGTTTCAGAAGCTTGTCTGCCTTTGCGCAGTGATTCAAGCATGACTAGTGCCATGCAGTCCTGAAAAGAATGAACCCACATTGAAGTGCGTGCCTATCCAAAAGAGTAATATTACTGTCAGTTATAAACGTCCAGGGTAGGCTTGACAGTGTCCATGACAGGAACTTCAGCAAAACGATAGGGAACAAAAGGACCATGGGAAGGGCAACTGTGTTTGTGTGCAGCGTGCCGAAGTGTTGAAAAGAGGGGCTGCCGGCACTCCCGCTGGGCGCCTCCCGGTGTGTTTAAGGGACGTGTCCGGCCATGTTCACCCCACACACACACACAGTACATATCCTGAGAGAAGGTTTGTTTCCTCAGGTATGTTGTAGGTGTGGATTGATGTGTGTCTTAACATGAAAAGACTTTAAACAGAATGGAATGGCTTGTTAGCAGTGTTTGGAAGTGGACCAGGGGAAAATCATGTTTCCCTCAACAGCAAAGGGGTCTCCCGCCTCTGAGGCAGGTTCGTCTCAGCGGGGCCGGAGAAAACACGCATTCGTGGCAGAGGGGAGATGTGTTGCTTAATTCTGCGGCCTGTGATCGAGCGTTACCATCCCAAACGTAACGCAGAGGAGGAGCTGATCAAAGATTACGACATTGCTGACTCACAGAAGAATAACTTGTAAACAACCCCACACGGGCATTCCTGACTATTTACAATACGTATGCGGATATCTAGACACGTCAGTTCACCAATTCACCATCATCCCACTGTAAGATGACCGGATACTTGACACACACGCCCACCGCACCTTTTATGTGTTGTGTGTATTCCTAAAAGCCATGACGCCATCAAGTTGTTTTTGGGGAAAGATCATGAAAGATAGTAAATCCCCACTGGGGTTTCATTCTTATTCATAAGGGACATACTTGAACTTGACAAATAACACACTTGAACGGTTAAATTCGCTTGCAAAATACAGCACGAGAGACAAAATATTAGTGCTAATTTAGACAATTATTCAATTTGAAGTCTGTCTAATGAAAAATAAAGGCATGCATGTCTGTTTGTGATTACTCCTGCATGTATGTGTGCAGGGAGCATGTGTTTTTGTCGTAAGCCGTTACTCTATCCTTTACCCTTGCTTTCTTCTGACCTTCCACCAGTGCTCCTGCTCATTATTGTGTTGCTCTAATCTGGAGGGGACAGGACTGGGTGCAGAAGTGTATTTATCTTCCTGCACAAATAGGACCTCTTTCCGTCTGGTCTCTGCTCAGCTTGTTGTTGAAAGATAGTGAGCAGCGTAGAGCAAGCTTCGGCGTGTGCGTGCATTTGTGTGTGTGTGTGTGTGTGTGTGTGTGTGTGTGTGCGCGGGTGAACTGAGATGTGTCCCAGCTGGCCCACAGACCAGCACACTAACCATCACCTCACTGCAGCAAATGTAGACAAAAGAGGAATATATCTCCCTTGTGATATTGATACCCCTTAACTCTGGGGGTGTTTTACCCCTAAATGAGAAAGCAACATTCCTCATAGAGGTCTGTTGTACTTGTAAAAGCCAGTCAGATCAGTGTTACAGAAAGTCCCTGTAGTGTGAGCCCCATTTCCGCTTTTTTCTCCATCACATCTGTTGGGATGTGTACTTTTGCTACGCAGTGTCTAGGCATGTTTCTTTTCATTCCCTTGTTGTTATCATACTGCAAATGGCCATGGGCCAGGAAACCACTGTAGGCAAGGCAGCACTACAAAACAACACAAAATGTATCATGAAAAATAATACAAAGGATGGCTTCTCTTTTTATCCTGTCAAAACTCTGTAATGCCATTTGGAAAAAAAATCTTGGCCACCTGTTGAGTTGAGTTGAGACTAACCTGCATTCCCCTGCCTCCATCCACACAAATATGGTTTAACATTATAATATTACTACATGGCTTTTTGAGCAACAGTTAATACTTTATTGGCTAAAAGTCAACTATTAGATTTTAGGCTAAAGCTTGGGTACTGCTCCTCCATCACTAAGCTGCTCACACTGGCAGTGGCTTGCCTATTTAGAACAATTACAGCTTCAGCTAGCTTTGACCTCCTTCTTAGCACCGGGGTTGTCAGTCACTGGTGCACTTGGCGGTGGGTTTAACTGCTTGTAGAGGGTTGGAGGGGCCTGTGCAGTCATCTTGTCGCTCTGAGATGACCCATCCACAGCCCTGGCTTCCTGTCAGCCATGTCTGGCTTGCCAGAGCACAGTATGAGGCCATCCTGGCACCGTCAACTGGGGCCACTCTCTTGCCCACTTATCAAGCATCACTCAATTTGAGACCACCTTGATCTGGGCTTATGCCGCCAAAGCATGATCTAAGCTTACACATGCGTAGTGGCCTGTTTTTCCAGGAAAAGCCTACATTGGTGAAAAACAAACAAAGAGATAAGACGGACTCTTGATAAGCCCGAGCTCAGCCATGAGAGGCAGAAGCAGAAATGCAAATGATTTGACCAAGACGCTGGTTTTGCTCTGTGTGAAACCCCTCACAGTGTCCTCATTGTGACATGTTTGTGCTGCTCTAAGAGCACATTCTGGAGATAAAGGACAAGTGCAGAGCGCAAAAGGAATTTGATTTGATGTGAAGAATGCAAAAGCAGGGAGCGGATGCACGCATGTTTTTGGAGGGGGGCTGTTGCTGATAAGAGCACAACCTTCCCGTGTTTTCCCTTGTGTAAATTTAAATCTCTGCACTTTTAGGCAGATTTGAACCATGTATGAAAAGTTAATTGATGCATTTACAGAGAAGTCACATTTATCCTTCATTTACTTAAATCCACAATTCTAATGTCTCTTTACCACTGTAGTCATGGGACAGCTAAAAAAAATCCTTAAAGTTGGGGAATATTTTTTTTAATGTTCTTAATCCTGAGATTAAGATTATGTCCAAGTGTGCGTGTACTGACAATGAACATGATCACATTCAAGGCAACACTGTTCCTTGAAAATTCTCTCTTAAGACTCACACAATGGCTTAATGGAACTTTATTAACGTGTCTTTTTCCGCACACTCAAAATGATACTCAGCGATGACATGTGCGGTGTATAAAAAGTTTAGTCAGTTGGTTTTCAAGTGAACGATGTGTGCGTAATGGAAAGAAACAAAAAAAGCCCCCAAAAACATAACAAGCCTCCTGTCATGCTGTGATTCAGATGTGATGTCTTAAAAGTCCATTTCGTAAATGAAGTATGCTTTTATACAGAGGAATGGTTTGTATTAGGTACACTACGAGTGGAAAACAGGTCCATTTTGACCGCATCAATGACCCATGTGCTTCTTGTATTTACATGTGGATGCACCTGTGTGTTTGTATGCGTATGCGTATATGCGTGTTTGAGGGGGTCTGTTTGTATTTGAGTGTGACAGTGTATACTTTGTCGGCCCGAGGACACTTAGATTGAGTGTGTGTTGTTCTCTCTGGTGAGAGCACACATATGTGTTTGCATGAAGACCTGGTTCTATGTGGGTGTGTGTTTGATAAACTGTGAGAGCATGTGGGAGACTGTTTGTCTATTCATCTGGGTGAGAGCAGGAGAGAAAGAGCAGAATGAGGAGGTGGAAGAGATCTGCTTCCAGCCTCTATCTTCAAGTCAATCTGCTCACAGTCACACAAACCTCTTTATCTCTCCCTTAGACAGAAGGGAGGGAGACAGGCAGAGAGAGACAGACAGAGAGACAGGGACAGAGGAAAATAAATATGTTTAAAAAGAGGAAAAATACAGGACGGAAAGAGAGGTTCAATCAGACAGCCTTAAGAAGATAGAGCGGATTTTTGTTTAAGAGGATCATCAAAGTCATGCTCAGACAGCATCTGTCATTAAAAATATTTGTGCTATTTCAGTATCAGCGCAATAAGCTATTATTGTCCAATTGAGAGGCTCTTTGTTATCAGTGAAGCAAGATATATAGACAGTGAAGATGTAGTGCGTCAACTTTGATACGTCTTTCTTTTTTTTTTATTGCCAATGTTATCAGCAGGCAGAGCATTTTTTTTTTACAATGTTCGGCACTTTAGTGCAATTTGAGTGGCAATTGGCATCCTCTGCAGTTTCTTTTTCAACACTGTGCCTTCACACACACACACATTACATACAGCACACACACAAACTTTGTCTCGCTCACACACATGTATTACCGCATCACATAAGTTTGACTGATGCCAAAATGAGGTGGTAATTTTTCATCCGTGAAACTGAATAAGGACACAATTGTATCTCGTTGTGGGTGTGTCTGTCTGTCTGCCTGCAGAATGAGCAGAATGAGCAGAAAGCACGAAAGAAAAAAAAAAGAATGAAATAAATCAACCTCAGCTTAATTACAGGTCTGACACAAATGTATGGGTGTCATTTACGGCGCAGCTCTGGCAGCCATCCATATAAGGAAGGCGACCAGCGAGGGTTTGGAGGCACAGAGATCGCATCTGGCAACGGGGCTGCCGCGGTGCTGGCCTGTTAGTGCAGTATCATGTCCCATTGGCTGATGAGTTGCTATGCTCATCTCTTGTTCCTCTCAGCCCCAATCAAACCTGTCACAATATGAGTCAGTGTGGCCGTAAGTGGGAAAGACGCCTCTCACCATTAGATCAATCAGTTATCAGACACGTCAGTCTCATATTATCCACCGCGGAGCCACATCTGAAGCAGGGAGGAGGCACGGGTGGTGTGATGTGCTCACGAAAGGCGGATAGTGACAGATGTAGGCTGGAACTGAGGCTGAAGAACTGAGCAAACTGCGAGGCTGAAGAGCTGAAATCTCATTTTCTCTGTGGCCTTGAGAGTGGAGCATGCTCAGTGCTGATGTTTGTCATCTCTCCCTCTCTGAGATGCTACTGCAGTGCTTCCCAGCAGGCTTGGCACAGGCTTACTCATGGACATCTCTCTTATGGAGCAATACAGTGGCCAGGCTGCAGCTGCTCAGTGGATACCTCTCTCTGCGTTCCTTTTGTTTCGCTCTGTGTTTCTTGGCTGCGCTCCTCATCGCTCTCCTGTCTTACCTTCCCTTTCTTCCCACCTCTCTCTGCTCTTCCTCCCATTGTATTTCTTACACATTATCTCCCACTTTCTCGCCTGCACCCTTTCTTGTTTCTCTCTCCCTGTCTCTCATCCTCACTCCGCCCTTCCACATCTCTCTCACATACTCTAGTTGCTACCCTTAAGACTGCGGTTGCCATGGTGACAGCTATGCGCTGCAGAAACGTCAAAGAGCTGAATCCACCCAGGATCACTTCCTTGTTTAACATTTAAATTCTTTCTTGCTGTGTCTCTTTGATTTCTTGCAGCTCTCTGTGAAGCACCACGCAATCATGCTTGATTTGAATTCATCCGTTCACCTGTTCTGCTGTGAACGAAGCAGTGAATGTGATTTCTGGTCTCTCGCTAGGATCCTGATCTCAGCTGTTGCTGAGCAGAGTGATTAGTAACACTCAGATTGGGAATTTCGGATAACCTTGACACAGCTGACCTTGAGAAAATAGCCCCTTCCTCAGGCCTCCAGATGCTACCGACATCGATTTGTGTCGTGTCTCCCTTCAAGGGGGTTCGTTAACCCACCCAGTGGCACCAGCTTTCAGTGTCTCTTCACATGTTTCTCATCTTCTGTGTCATTCATACAGAGAGCTACTTGCACGGACACTTAAAGCACATACATACAATATGAAAACACATGGGGAGCAGAGAGATTGGCAGCACCAAACCAAATTATGTCCATGTGTTTTACGCAGTCTCCTTGGTCTGTACTTACAACAGAAACCACTGCTGGACGAGCAGGTTTTTATATCAGTAATCAGGCTGCCTGCCTGGGTTGTCCCAACAACACACCTCCGTGCATGGTCGGCTGAGATAGCAGATGCCTTGTTTAAAGGTGAATATCAGCAGGTGGGGCTGTTTTCTGTCATCTGATGCGGATTATTTTCATTCCATAGTCCCTCTTTCGTGCTTTTTGCCTTCTGTCCGTGCCTTTCTTTCCCTGTTCCCGTACTCTCTTTTCTTTCTCATCCTTTCCATTTATCCTCTTTTCCCCCCTATTTCTCTTAGAGGCTATGTCATCTTTACCCCCCCATCCCCCCCTCCTGCCCTTGCCTCACCTCTGAGAGCCACAGCTACAGACATGTGTTAAAAGCAGGCACTATACCCTACTTTAAGCCCCCCACACCCATATACACTTTGTTGGGGGAAAAGGAGACTGATGTAAACAACATAACCTAATGGCTGTTTAAAGCCATTATGTCGAAAAAGATAAACTCTCGTGCCTGTGAAAGGGCAGGAGTGCTGTTGAGCGGTATCAATGTGATGATGTGCAGGTATGCTGTTGTTAGGAGGAAGCTGCTCAGCTCCATCATACAGGAAAGCTGTCTCCCCTTTTCTGGGGGCAGCGAGGAGGGATTAGGAGGCAGGCAGAGATGGGGCCTGTGAAGCATTTATGAGCAGGGCATACAAAGGATCCATGTCAGAACTTTTAGGGGTTGGCTCCCATTATTTTTTGGATGGTCTCTTCAAGTCAGGCCCCTCCCACGCTGGCCCACTGTGCCCCTCCATCTCCAGACCCTGATCCAAGGACGGCCCACGGCTGTTGAAAAACAGCAGATGCTTTCGAGTAGACTAAAAAAAAAAAAAAAAGAGAGAGAGAGAAAGAGATTTAGATGCACATGTCCATGACCATATTTGTGTCTGGGTGTGAAAAATGGAGTTCATTTCAGTTTCTTGTTGCACTCCACAACCTGAAAAGCTCAGCCGTGTTAAAAGCTCTTCTAAGCTCTTGTAGACGAAAACATCTAGCCTAATTTTTTTCCAGATTGTGGTCTACTAGGACTCCCTCGCCTTTCCCCTTTCTTGCAAATGTAAATGTTCTTTTTTTGCATGTTTTATGTACTGTAACTGTGAAATAAGAACACACCTGTGGCAAGAAGTGGTCATAAAACTCGTAATTTTTTGCATCCGTACTGTATTTCACCGCACATTTCCGAATTTGCTCACAGTTCAGCAGCAGTTCAACACGTCTGCGAAAACTCTGAGACAGCAGCAGCATATTGATGTCCACACTATCCCCAACGTCGCTCCCACCGCTCCTGCAGTTATGTGCCGCACGCCTTCTTAACTCATGTCTGCTAATGATACACTTCCCTAATTTTTCCTTTTCTTTGGTCCTGACGTCACAAATACTCACATTTCTGACACATACATAAACCGCATGCCCACCCACAGACATGCAGGCCTTAGAACGAGTCTCATCTTGTCAGTGCGTAGAGGAGGAAGTGAGTGTTGAGGTTGGGGGGTGGGGGGGTGCAGATATGGCAGCAGGGGCAGCTCTCTGACACGATGTAGCCCCTGCCAGTCCTCAAGTCAGGTCTGCTGACAGATTAGATCATCGAAAACAACCACCGGGCGCAGAGAAGAGGAGGGAAGAGAGGAAAGAGCAATATGTTTCAGTAGGAAAAAGCACGACGCTGGACCTGATTGGGCTGTCAGACCTCAGCCTCGATTTGACCTCTCCCTGCCCACAGACGAGGCTTACGCTATTGAGCGTGCTGACCTGTTAAGACATGACCCTTCCACTGCCCCCTTCCAATCCCTGCTGCCGCCGCCTCCTCCCAAGATACGTTCAGAATCCTCTGAGGGCTGGACTGAGACAAACCCCGGGAGGGCCCCGCAGATGACTCATCTACAGATTTTTCTTTTCTTTTTTTTTTTAAACACATGAGTTTCACTGAGAGTCACTCCTCTGTTGTTTGGATGTATTTTTCTTTCCTGCCACATAACAGGACAGAGGAGTTCAGTCAGCATGAGATATAGCAGTTAACGATAACATTGCGATTGTCATGTAGTCACAGTTTGGCCAAATGAAGATAAACAGATTAGCGGCAGTGTTGCCGGAGTTATGTTTTCATTAGATATTGTTCCACACAAACCTGAGTAAAATAACCTCCTGTCGCGTTAAAGTTGGGAGTCAAAAGCTCTGTACTTCTTTTCCTGCCACATCTGGAGCCACACGTGCTAATGCTGGCCTTCAACAAGGTCCTGTCCTTCCTTTATCTCATGTCTTTCCCCTTGCCCTATTTCCCTCTGTGCTTTCGAACTGTCTGCTGAGTACATAGAAAGCACTGGGGGTGAGCAAAGGTGAGATGCCTGCTCACATTTTGGAAATAAATATGAAAAAGATTTCTTTTTCAGAGGGCCAGAGCGTGATGTCATATGCATAAAAGCGGATTTTAAAATTTAGTTTCAGGGGCTATAAATCTTCCACCAGTGTGCGTGGACATTGATGACAGCCACAGTGAAAGAAAGAGGTACAACCACAGACATGCTGGAACTTGCCCGTAGTACTGAGGGGAGGGAGGGCAGGTGGGGGTGGGGGGCTGACAGACAAGAGAGGTGAGGAAGGGAGGTGGAAGGCGGGTGAGCAACCTGGGAAGTCAGGGAAGCCAGAGATGATTTTGTGTAATTTTGCAAGGAGCAGGAGTCTGACACAGATTGTGATCTGACATTCGGCACCTCACACGTCGCTCCCTCGCACGTATCTGCAGAATCTGTGCTCAGCAAATCTGAACCAGATGTGAAGTGTTTTGGGACCCCCGGCATCAACCTGGCCGGGGCAGGTCTCAGGATTATCTGGGTGGGGTCAGCAGAGCAGAGGGGACAACTTAAGTGGTCCCGTTCCACTTTTGCACGGGTCATTACAAAGGAGAAGATGCTCCCGAGGTAGTAGAGATGGAGATGGTTGCAGAGTGGGGTCGTGAGCGGAGCCAACTCCAGACTTGTGTGTGCGGACTCCTTGGGACCGATCTCTCTCCGTCCCAAGTCGTGGCTTCAGGGCCTGGAAGAGCCTCTGCTTATCTGATAGATCTAGTAAGGGAACAGTTGATGGCCTTAAAGCAATGGGAAATGCCTTCCCTGCTCACTCCCTCTTTCCCTCCCTCCCTTCTTCTGTATTCTCTTACTTTTCCTCTCGTAGGCTCATGAGCAGTGCCTCTCTACCTTTCTCTCCCTATTTTTTCTCCCTGCTCCCTCCCTCCCTCTCTCTCCCTCCCTTCCTCTCCCTCTCCCTCTCCCTCTTGCCTGTGAGTAGGTGGTTCCTTGCTGTACTTGATTGGGAGTCTATATAGGAGGAGAGACGCTTTAACAGGCTCAGAGTCTGGTGGTGCCCACTTGCCGCACGTTCCCAACAGGACTACCTGCTTTTTTTTCCCCTGTGTCTTCTCCTGAGAGGATTTACTTTCTTGTGACAGCATGACGCAGACCAAGAAGAAAGATAGGAAAGGGAGAAAGAAGGGTAAGAAAGGACAAAAGGAGAAAGAGGGAGATTCCACTCCAGGTAAATTAAAGGTGGTTTCTGTGTAACACGTTTTATGTGTGTGTATATATGTTTATATGTGTGTGTGGGTTAGAGAGACAGAGCTGCAGGGACTTGGGGAAAAAAAGTGAGATTAAGTTGGTGTTGCTGTATCACGGAAGTGTGGGACAGTAAGTATCCCCTCGGCTTGTCAAAGCTTGCCGCTAGGTTGTCACATGGACTGGTCTCACATTGTGGACAGCGTGTAGAGGCACATCTGGTTTTGGCAGCACTTTGGAACTGTGGGGAAGTCAAATGATGACTTGTGTACAGAATCAACCAAAACATTACTTTTTGCTAAAAATGGACCTCACAGTGACAAAGCTGTATTACGAGCTGTCTAAAAGTAATCATTATTCTTTAAAGGATTTCTTTCATTTTTCTCATGATGAAATTTTCACAAATGCTCAGCCACATATCACAGATTTAACAGTTTTATCTCAAAAGTGATGTGTTTTATTACGGAATACGTTGTCTCGTTGCGCACTTTTACAACAGGTTTAATAATTCAACAGTCGCCACAGTGCTTTTATCTTAATTCTGTGGTGAGTCATCCAGCTTTAAGGTCTACCTATATTTTTTTGCTTTGACATTGCTGCTTGTCTTTCAGACTCACAAACGTAGCAATGTGCTTGCTCAGTGCTGGATCCTACAAGCTGCAGCATGTCAGTGTAGTTTGACCTCGGGTCATGGGGAAGCCCAACCCCCGTTTCAGTGACACTTTAAGGACAATACCATGATTATCACCTCAGCTATCTTGGGTCATTCTTGCTTTGATCAGATACATCTGTATCTGATTGTATCCGAGACAGCATCTCCTGATGTTGGTAGCCATTTTGTGCCTGATGTCACTCCTGTCAGCTTCAAGACTTGGTTTAATGTTTTCCAAGATTTTCTTTTTTTTTCTTTAATTATTTTGTAGGCTTTCTAAGTAATTAAATTACGTCTTTTTCAGCTTAAATGTGCTACCGTAGATGCTTTTGGCATCTGTGGTTAATTTTCCCATTTTATTACCCATGAAAGTTAAATATATAAATAATTACTGGTTACTGGTTCCAAGTTTGATTGTGATCTATAAACATTTAAGATAAACAGCTCCCCAAACTACACTGGACACAGAGTGCTTGCAGAACATTTTTTGGCATTGTTCTTCCTCAAAGCGCACAGCTGCCGTACACACAGAGAAGAGCTGCGTGTTATGAACAAAATCTGGTTTATTTTCGCTATCATGACACAACTCAAAATAAACTGTACTCGCCTGTTGTTGAATTGTATCACTATGCATTTAACATTGTAATTTCAAACGTCCGTGCTACGGTTGTTCACTGAGACTTGAGGCTCATTTCAGTTGTAAATGTATTCAGAGCATGGTAATCTGATCGTGAATCATCAGTTTGCTCGTGAGAAGGAAATTTGTCATCGATATATATCTACATAACGAAATGTGTACGTGATGTAACCTGTGTGAAACTGTCTGCCGTACCCAAACTGTACCCCTTCTAAAATGGGGCTTCAAAGTAGGTCAAAAAGAAGACACGCTCATGGGTGATGCTTGTTGCGTCTGCACGAATGCTTCCTCACACACTGCATCAGGTGTGTTTGGGGCCTAGGGCTCCAAAATGGGTCATCCTAGATAAAGAGAGAGGAACCAAACGACGCTTTTAGAGATGGGTCATTTCCCCACTACTACTGGCTCTTTAATAAAAGCTGCCAGCATGTAATTATCAGGGACTGACATCACACTGTTGAGGATGTGGTTTATCAGTAAATCACGGTTCAAAAGAGGCAACCATGTGCAAATCGAGGGACAAGTCTGAACAATCAGAGGTGCACCTATGGGTGCTTTACCCACAAATAAAAAATATATTAAATGAGTGGAAGTGTAATATCAGCCTGTATACTACCTATGTTGTCTGTGCTGACTTCAGAAGATAATCTAAAATTTCTTTAGCTACCTAACTTGCTTCGCTGATGTGCAAACTAAGTGGCACAGTCACACAAAACCCAGTAAAATGTGCTCAGACTGTACGTCTACATGGTTGGTGTTACATGAATATTGCATCCATCAAAATATGAATATGTGATTATAATTTGGACAGTCAATTTTACAGTTTGTGCTGGCTGACTGCTGTTGCCAGGCTAGTGAAGAAACAGCTGATTACAAAGTAAATTTGTGTTTAAGCAGTTAAAAAGTCTTATAACTAATGTAATCATTTGCTGGGGATCCACAGTTGGTTTCACGGATATCAGAGCTGCTTCTTTGCTGTTTTTCGTTGCGACTAGTCAAATTGTGTAGGACTCATTAATCTTTTCATTTCTTGTGGTCGCAGCTGCTAGTATGACTGCCATAGAGCTGGTCTGAGCAATGCTTCAAAGGTTGTTTATACGCTAAACTTTACATTTATTTGGACGTCTTCAATGCGTTTAACAGTATACTGAATCGTGGGTAACACGTTATACAGTGCCCTTCGTGCACATGCATGTGTCCACGTGCTAGTGAGGATGAGGTGTGTCAAAATATAATTGTATGTAATTTAGCCCATGAGGGCTCTGTTGAGGTTGTTAGACTGTCAGTCAACCATCGCCGACATCCCATGAACAAGACAGCATTGTCTCGTGTACCTTCCGCTCCCCGAGAACTTAGTTTTCCACATTTATTTTAGGAGATTACTTCACAGCAGGTAGTTCTCAGCTGTAATTGCCTTTTCACTGGCTTTGACGTCTCCGGCATTTGGACCAGAAAGTGTTGATTTAGGCCGTTCTGCTGCTGCAATGCTACATGATGGTTTCCTTGCAGGTCCCTTTTTTTTTTTTTCTTTTTTTTTAGAAAGTTATGTGTATTGCGGCTGAAAGTTGACACTCTTTCAAGAATGTTGCATGACTTTTCTAATGAAACTGGCACAGGGTTAGAAAGGGAAAACTTCTGCAGACCCTGTGACAAAGACCTCTTTGGAAAGAAAAGACACCCGAGGGAGGGAAAAACTGCAATATTATTGTCTTTTTTATGAATCGGACAAGTAGAGCAAAAAGCTACAGGCATTTCATCAAATCCGTCATCGATACACTGCCTCATGAATGTATGTCTCTCTCTTCAAGTATTACTCAGAAATCCCTTTAAAGTTTGCCTGACCTACATAAATGTGTTTTTGCTAGTGATGACATTATAATTCATAAACTTCAACCATCCATTTTATGTTATGTCAAGACAAAACACAACAAGTTCTTTCTGTGGAACTAAGTTGGCGTGCGCAGTGACAATGGAAATAATTATTTATGATGGTGAAGAGTCGGCTCCTTCATTTTGTGCCAAATGCTTTTTTATCATGTAGTAACACCTACCACACCTTTATAATTAAAACAGAGCCACTTTAATTATTCAATGCGACAAAATAGACCAGTAGTTGGAGGAGGAGGTAGTGAAGTCTCAGACAACCTCAGTTTCCAATTCAGGCGTGATCTTGCTTCATATCATGTCTCTTACAAAACAGTTTTTTTGTTGTGATGTACAAACAACAACTGGAAACAGGAAAACCGATCAGAAAGATAGCTAATGTAACTTCATCCAGCGGACCTCCACCTGATGAGTGCATCGAGAAAACCCAGTTTTTGGTGTTAAGTTCACTGTCGGTCTGAAAAGCTTGCTAATCAAAACTACAAAGTGGTGAGCAAACGGAAGTCTCACGAAGGGTGGTTCTCAAAGAAAACGTCAAGAGACAAATTGTGGTAAAATTTAATCTGCAGATTAAACTTTTGAAATGGCTGGTTTACCAAAGAGCTTTCATGTCATGTTGTGAGCACATGCAATGCACTGTTGCTTGTCGTGCTGTCGGCAATTGTTTCACGAGCGCTCTTATTGCTTTGATATTTGTTACTTTACTAATCCAACAGAAAATAAATGGACATGTTTAGCAATGTTTTCCATCTCCTATCTCTGTGTCCATCTGAGAGAGTTTTACACATCTTACAGGAACAGAGGAACATGGGATGCCCATTGGAGTTGTTTCTCTCTCCACCACTGTTGAAGCGTAGAACGTCTCTTTGGCTCTGCGACGTTCAGCTTTCTTCACCAGCCTGTATTTAATGTTGATTTCTTGCCATCACAGGCATGGGCAGGCAGTGAACATTCAGTGTATGAGTGTGTTGGCAGCGTCTGCTCACAGCATTATATGGAGGAGTCTGTGAGAGCCAGAAGGAACCAAGCATGGTGAAATTGGCTGAAGGCTAGAACTCTATACTAGAGTGCTGATTGTCAGTGGGAGTGGGTGGTGATTCAGTAGTATTAACGACCGCTTCACATTACAGCTAGTCATTTTTTATCAATGTTTTATTGAAACTGGCTAAAGTAAGATAAAAAAATTATACTTCACTAGGCTGCTGCTGAGAGGAAAACGTTAAGGAAAATATCTTTGTTATGCAATATTTGCATG
>JAVQJZ010161394.1:0-11008 GCA_036025355.1 Leiopotherapon unicolor
GACAAAAAGGAAGTGGCACTAAAAATACACACAACACTATATATAGAATTTGTTTAATGATCTTTCAACTTCAGCTCTCTGCTTCTCTCTTGTGTTCAGAGTGGGCATAACAGCATGAGTGACATTTTAACTTCATACATAATGTAGTGAGGGTGATGCCATGTTGTCCCTTGGGGCTGTTAAGAAAATATTTAAGAATAATTATCATCATAATGGTCTAATTGAAGTGAAAGAATGAAATGCTGCGTTTACTGCAGCTCTCTATTGTTGTTTTTGTTTTTTTTATTGAAGACAGTTGCTACAAAACCCAGTTTGCTGTGTTTTCTTTTCTTTCTTTACTTTTCATTTTCTCATTTTTTACAAAATAAACCAATAACAGTATTACAAATAATTCAAATCAATACATCATTCACAGGTAGACCATCAAATATACATTTATACATAAAACATAAACTAGAAAAACAAAAGTTCCAGTGAGATCACAGTGGTAGGGCTGAGAAGAGTGGTGTGTGGCTGTGGGTGATCCCCCCCCCCCACCCCCACTCCCCACCCCGGCCCCCGTGTCCCATGTGCTTTGGACCAAACAGAGGTCCCGTCCACACAGAGCAGAGATGTTTTGCCACCCAGGTTAGGCAAAAAGGAAGATTGTGCGGTAAAGGGAACACGTACTGCATAAAGCTGAAATATTAGATTGATGTTAGTTTTCAGGGGATTGAATGGTTTAATGTCGACTTAAAAACAAACAGCTGACCTGTGCTGTATATCAGACATCAAATGGTGTCATTTTGTCTCTCCACTGGAGGGCCGAAATCTTCACACTGCACGTCCTGACTTTAAGGAATCATCACTGTCCACCACCTCTACAGCTCACTGATCAACATCTGTTCATTTGTTTTCTGATGAGCAGTAGACACTTAAGAACACTTGAGACAGGCTATGCTAAGCTAGGCTCTTTGCTGAACTGTCGGGGAGAAAGTGAAGATCCTTTAAATGATCCTTTAAAGCCGACGTGTGCAGGATGGGAACGTTTGTTGGAGGAGGAGGTGGACAGATTTCAGCTGTATGTCAGTACTGAGACGCTGCAACAGTTTCAGACATGGAGCAGCATACGGACGGAGCACACACACTGAAAATACTACAAAAACAGTGTTGTCTTTAAACTGTACAGAAAGAGGTCACAAAGGACACAACACTGGAAGGGGTGAAGACGGATGTGGTGTGTCCAGTTGTTCACTGTGAGAACAAATTCAAGGATATTCACTCCCTTCTTGACTTTTCCAAACTGAATGTGTCATTTTGGAATTAAATGTATATTTGTTGTAACGTTAGTGCAGCCAGACTGAGCCCATGCTGATGGTGGATTCTTGTTTTTATCAGGAAACTTCACTGTTCAGCCACTCTTACACAATAAGAAGGTTTAAGAAAGGTTTATGGAGGACACAATAAACCACCAGTCTGCTATGATCACAGGCTCACATTGTAAGACAGCTTTGAATAATTAACAGACCATACTGTGTACTGTGAGTGGCAGTTTGAAGGTGATCACACAGTCCGAGTGCTGTTCAGTGTTCAGTGTCTTTGTGCATCTGCAGAGCATACAGGACCATTTTTTACAGTAATATGACAAAATCGAATTATTTGCTGGAGGAGATGTGGAAGCACCTTGTTTTCTTGACACGGCAGTCATCAGAAATGTAAAAACAAGCTGTGTGAGTCTGACAGAGAGCCCAGGGCACAGCCGCAGTGTGCAGAGATCAGTCCACTAAACAGAGAATATGTTCAAACATAAACATGCACCAACAAATACTGTACAAGTAAAGCAGTTCAGTGCATCTCTTCAGCATACGGCCTCACTGTGCACCTGTGAGAACAATCGGGGGAGATCAAAGTGCTCCAGTGATCCAGCCTGCATTTAAAGAGCCAGAGTTTACTTTTTGTCGTGGTGCCCCAAAACTCCTAAAGATCATGAGGAAGAAGCCACAGGAAAAAACAGTCCAAAACACCAGCTGAGGATCTGAGGGTCAAAGGTCAGAAGTGTTGGACGTCGTGTTGAGGAGCTTGGTGAGTTTGGAGGTGTGAGGACTGGAGAAAAGGACGTGAATAAGAAGTGAGGCTGTGCTTTGTGCTGTTCAGTGGAAGAAAGAGGTTTAACACGCCCAAAGTCCCAGAGAGGAGTCGCTCATACATCACAGGACCCCAGGTGAGAATTTACTTTTCTGCACTGTGAAGTATAAATTATCATCATAACCACATAACATTTATAAAAAAAAAACATACTTTTATCAAAATTCACATTTTTTAAAAACCAACAAAATAAAGTTTTGAGAGTGTTTTTGTGAGATCTAAAAATCCTGCTTCCTCTCAGAGAGCTCTGAAACTAGCAGCTGGATCATTTCTACCATAAAGGGATGGCGGAGAGAAACTTAGAGATCTCACACTGTTGGAGTGAGGCGCAGGACCTGAACCTGAGAGGACACTCACATGTATAATACAGCCAGTTTTCACAGCTCTGATGGCTGCCAAGTGTCTGTTAGAAACAAGAAGAACCACAAACCACACCAATGTCTTTCCCAGCAGTCAAAATTATGAAACTGTTTCTTCAATGTGAGCTTCAACTCGGTGAATGTTGTTCTGTCAACTTTAGACTGGTCATGTCACTGTGAGATATTTTAGAGCAGGGGTTCCCAACCGCCAGGCCGCGGACTGGTCCGTGGATTAATTGGAACCGGGCCACACAAGAAATAATTCATAATTTTGTTGTATTTAATTTTCTGAATCTGAACGATCTTTTATTTTTAAAAAACACTTCAGAAAAACCTGTGTTAAGTTTTAGCACACAGGTGGATCTGAGCTGGGGGGCTGCTGGATATTTTCTCAAAATCTGGCCGTATACTAATAAAGATACCAGTTCACTCACAGATCAGTGGTGGGTTTGTGACTAGACTGTATTAAACATGAGGTGTATGCCAAAACAAAACAAAGTGTATTGATATGTACAAGATGGCCACTGTGTGTTGGCCGTGAGTAACAATGAAAACACAAGTACCTTTACCTCCAAAACACACTTTGAAGGCTGAGTGCTGAGCCCAAGTGTACAGGAGGTTCATGGATAGACGTCACAGTGAGGAACAGACAGTGGACAGTCAATATTTACATGTGGTCCATTTCAGGTGACTCAAGTGTATTTCAAGGTCGAAAATGTTCTTTTCTCAGTAAGAAGAGGTGTGTAAAAAACAAGAATATCAACCAATTGGCTTTTAAAAATATCAGAAGCCATTTCATGGCATTTTCAGCTGACACAGGATTCATTAAGAAGGCTGTGTCTGAGGGCGGACGGAGCTTCTTCAGTTTGTCTCCAGTCAAAACAACATCTGCAGCTTCTCACAGCACAGCCATCCAAATATGTGGTGACTTTTGAATGAGTCCTTTTAAAGGGCAAATCTCTTCACTTCATTCCAGTCTTGGTGCCAATAAACCCATTGAGCGAAACTCAACACAACCACTGTCTGAGGATAAAATGTTAACAGGAGTGAAACAACCGAACACAAACCGCTGCTGCCGCTTCAGCTGCTATTTTCTCAGCAGAGTGCAAAGACATCGACTAACCTCACCAACCACATCAGGTGCTTTCAGAGAGCCAGCTAGCTGCAGGCTATGTGCTGAAGTCCACTTCAACCTGTCTGAAACTCTCTCTGTGAGAGCCAAAAGTCCAACGACATTTGTAATGTTCAGAGCAGATGATCCAATGAGCAGCCTCCCTTTACACAGTGACTGTAGGGAGTGTGGCAGCAGCTGAATAAACTGTGGTCACGCTGCTATGTCTAAGTATGTTTGATTCATACAGAGCCCAGACTTCTGTCCAGAGACTATTTATACCCAAACAAACTAAACACTGTCAACACTTCCTCCTCAAACGACACTGATTTAATTTCATCATCAGACACATTAAGCTGATTTTTAGTGAATCCTCTCTGTCTGTATCAGAATATAAATATATTTAATGTCTCTTACTGTAAACCTGTCTGCCATCAAAAGTACTGAAACTTATCGAAAACTTAAAAAGAAACATGCGGGGCCCCAGCACTGGGCCCTGAGGCGTCCCAGCTACAGTGTGACGGAGCTGCTGTCAGAAAGCACCTGAAGCTTCTTCTACAATGAGGACAAATACTTGTACAAAAATGTAAAGTGCAAGGCCAATTTTCTTACTGAAGGTTGGACTCAGTGGTGGTGGTGGAGCCACGTGTGGTGTTATTTTATATTAATAAGACAAGTGTCCCGTTAAATAGAGGTGGACTGAGCAGACAAACAGCAGCTACAAGAAAACTACACCTGTGCTGTGCTGCAGGCTGATGGAGGGGGGCTGAGGGCCCCCCCCCCCCACAGGATCCAGGAGAGTGCAGGGTGGTCGTTGGCTGCTGGGTCTGCTCCAAAAAACAGAGCCTGAGTGCTCCTGGTCTAAGAGGTCACACCTCCACTGAAGTGATCTGGTTCATCTGGGCCCTCATGGACTGGATGCTGTTGAGGATTTTCTTCTGGTGGCCGGCCAGCGTCACCCCCACTCTGAGGATGTCCCTGAGGAGGAATCATCAGTCAGAACAACACATATGAGACTTCCTGTTTAATGAGACATCCGCACATTGAGGCTTTTTACCCTCGGTTCAGCCTTCAGGCTGCTTTTACACGCTACACTAACCATGACGGGTGGAGGCTGTTTGAGGCTGAGAGCAGAACGAGCAGACTCTACTCAGAGCTGATAAAACTCATCTGCATGTTGTTGAGGAAAATATGCAGTCTGTGTTTTGACAGTTGATGTATAATTATAATATTCAGTCAGCATTGAACCTCAGTCATCTTTATAATAAAGATGAAAAACATCATTTTTTCCTCCTGATAATCTCTAATAATCTGAATTATTATCTGAATCTAAACACGATCTTTAGCTGGTAGATTTTGTATCATAATGAACTAACTAACAGAGGCTGTGATCCTCTTTAAAAAGTGTATAAGGTGTCTGACATACTCCATGGTCATCTGAGACACCACATCAAAGCTTGTGAAGCCCTCGTTGGCGAAGTTCTCCTTGTACTGGCCCATCTTGATGGCGTCCAGCCACTCGTCCACGGTGCTGAACGTCGAGAAGTCTGGAGTGCTGCGATCCAGCAGAGGTAAGTGGACGCTGATGGACAGACAGAAGACAGAGGAGGCTGTGAGACAGCTGATAAGTGAGAACTGTGTCTCCTCCACAGTGTGAGCTGATAGACGTCTGTCCTACCTCGATGACAGTGGAGTCATGGCTTTGAGGCTGTTGGGGTTGCGGATCATCTTGTCCAGCGTGCTGACAATCTGGCTGAATTTCGGCCGGTTGTTTCGGTCCTTCTGCCAGCAGTCCAGCATCAGCTGGTGCAGTGCACTGGGACAGTCCATAGGGGGCGGCAACCTGTAGTCCTGCTCGATGGCGTTGATCACCTGCAAAGAAAGAAAACTGATGGTGAGTCTCAGAAGACATTTGGTCCTTTTTAGTGGCCTTGATCACTGACAAATAAAATTGATGTCAAGATCTGACATGTCATGAACGTATGACCATGAGTTCATTTGTTAATTTTTTATTTCATTTGAATGTTTTTTATTCTCTCTCTCGAATTTATAATGTGGCCATATCTTATCTAATCCAGGTTTGATTTCCTTATAATCTTTTTGTATGACAATAAATATGGCATGAAATAAAAGTAATTGGGAATTGTAAAAAAATCAAATGAAAATAAGATCTAATAAGAATGATTAAAAAAATTACTTGATTGTCTTTTAAAATAATTAAATTATTATTTTTATGTTTTACACAATCTATCCATCTATAAATATTAACTGATTTGATTTGATGATTATTTGTCATTTACTTAATGGAGTGAGTGATGATAATTTGGGCATATTTCTTACAGATAGACAACAGTCATGTGAAATGTCAGCAGGTCTCACTCTCTCCTCAGATCTGACCACTACCTGAATTTTACTCCTAATCGAGTTTAATTTTCTCGTCATGATGGGAACAGTTACTGCTGACGTCTGGAAGCACCTTCAACTGTAAACAAGACTTCTTACTTCCGAATCTGATCACAGAGTTTAGTCAGTCCCACGCCAACATGATATATGTAGTGAAATATAAATTTCTTTATGGTTCTCCACTCACATCCTGGTTGCTCATGTCCCAGTAAGGCCTCTCTCCATACGACATCACCTCCCACATTACTATCCCGTAGCTCCAGCAGTCACTGGACGAGGTGAACTTCCTGTACTGAATGGCCTCTGGAGCCGTCCACCGGATGGGGATCTTTCCTCCCTGAAGAGGAACAAGTGAGGAGGTCACCAGGGCACAGTGGACAAATATACTATAATGTCCTGATTCAGTGTTTATTTTTATCTTATCTGCCAACCAACCAGTGCAGAGGCAGCTGAACCTCGACCTCCTCACAGTTCTTCAGTGTGTCTCTTTGTGAAAAACACTTCAGAGGAGCACTGAGTGACATTTATGACGTACAGATCAGACGTGTGTTTGCAGTCTGTTGGTCTCACCAGACTCACCAGAGCGCTGGTGTACGTGGGGTCTGATGTGTCATCCTCAAGGAAGCGAGACAGGCCGAAGTCAGACACTTTGCACACCAGGTTGCTGTTGACCAGGATGTTTCTGGCTGCCAGGTCTCGGTGGACATAGTTCATGTCACACAGGTACTTCATCCCTGCCGCAATGCCTCGCAGCATGCCCACCAGCTGGATCACCGTGAACTGCCCGTCATTTTGCTTTAAGAGAGAGAAACAGTGTGGTTTAATTCTGACAAATGAAGAGTGACTCTTATTTCTGCATTCAGCATCACTGGTTCTTCAGCAATCTTTTATTCTGCAGGTTTTGGCAGCTACGCTTTAATTCCGCTGAAAGTGGCTTTTACATTTTCATTTCACATGAACGGTTTTCAGATTTTTTCCAGGAACTCTTTTTCCTCTAAACTGAAATTGCCATGAAATTATCTGTGATTATATTTGGAATTTTTCACTTGTTTGGGACAGACTGCTAAGAAGATTACTAATTCATGCTGCCGTTTCAATTTGGACACTCAATGGGCTTTTTGCCTGGACCACTATTATATATCATAACATCCTACTTTTACAAAATGTGTGTCAAAAATCCTCTATACTTTCTCTTTTAGGTTTTAAAGATTCGAATCGTCTATATTTTATTTTATTTTTGTGCCGTTTGATAAAATAAGTAGCTTGAATTTGATGACTGTTACCCTGAGGAAGGAGTCGAGAGATCCGTTCTCCATGAACTCAGTGATGATCATCACAGGGCTGCTCTTGGTCACCACCCCTTCCAGGTGGATGATGTTGGGGTGGTCGAACTGGCCCATGATGGACGCCTCACTCAGGAAGTCCCGCCTCTGGCGTTCAGTGTAGCCTGCCTTCAGTGTCTTTATAGCCACCAGAATCTCTCTCTTCCCGGGCAGCCGCAGGTTTCCGCTGCACACCTCCCCAAACTCTCCTGATGGGGAGGAGCAGAGAGACATTTAGACAGATCATATGTTGAACTGTAGTCCTCAAAAGAAATGCAAAGAAACTAAAATAATGTCACTATCAGAGTTTTCAGCAGAGGAAGAGAGGAGTCCAGCTGCTCACAGCTCTGATGAAGAGCCCTTTTCCCGTGCAGTTTCCATCCATCCATCCATTTTCTATACCTGCTTTTTGCACAGGGTTGCATGTGTTCAGTTTCCATTCACTGTTTTTTTTCCTTTACCTGCACCGATGACTTGCTCGATCTTGACGCAGGAAATGTCGATCTCCTTGGCAAACTCCCTGACTGCCTCGTTGGGGTCTTCGTATGTGAAGGGGTCAATGTAGATCTTCATCCCTGGTGACACTTCAACAGAGAGACAGAACAGACAGCAACAGCTATACACAAAAAACTGAAAACTAAAAACACACACTGTCCCAAAGAGATAAACTATCAGCTGTCTGTCTGTTTGTCTGTCTGAAGAGATTTACTTACTGTGCCCGCTGGTGTAATGTTGGAGTTTGTCTGTGTACTCTGACTCTGGTCTGTCTGAACTCCTCCTGCTGCAGACAAACACAGACTCCATCACTGAGTTTCCTCTGACAGGAGATGATATTCAGTCCTTCTGATGTTAAAATTAGTAACCCTGCTGGCTCACCTTCGGCAGACAATGATGAAGACGGTGACGGCGATGATGAAGACAACGCCTGCAGCAGCTGAGCCGATGATGAGAGGGAGCTTCTCCTGGATACTAGAGTTATATTCCTCTGCAGATCAAGAGATGGGACTCGTGTTTGTGATCTTTTTAAGGCCCTCCACATGTGTACAATCAGTTCGTCAGTGAGACTCACTTCTACCTTCAGTCATGGTCTGGAAGTACATTTTGCCGCTGAAGCGTCCGAACCCAGCGACAGTCCGAGCCCGAACCTGAAATACATAGATGGCTCCGGGCTTCAGGCCTCGTATGACTGCAGTGTTCGTCTGACTCCTCGTTAGAGACGAGTTCCATTCTGCCTGGTTCTGAAAAATGAGCGCCAGAAAACATAAAAAAACATCAGAAAGCATCAGAAAATTTGAGAAACTACGACTGTCACAGTCTCATCAGGAGTCATGATTAGTCTGACTCTTCCTCTGTGTACCTTCTCGTAGTACTGCAGTTCGTAGTCCAGGATGACCCCGTTGGGCTGGTCAGGCTGGGACCAGGACAGAGTGATGCTGTTGGGGGTTCTGCTGACCTGGTGGATGATGGACACTGATGATGGCGCTGAGGACAAAATGAGAGGCAGCAGAGTGAGAAAACACTGAGGGCATGTTCACGAGCTCATCAGATCCCTGAGCAGTCATTAAAGTGATGTTTTGCGTTGGCCTCACCAGCCTGGTTGGTGGTGATGTTGACTGACGTGTACTGTGGTGAATAAGGACTCTGGTCAGACACCCCATTCACTGCCTGTATTTCGAAGGTGTACTGTGTGTGTGCCAGGAGGTCACTGATATGGACGCGGGTGTCTGTCAGTCCCAGCTGACGCGGGACAAACTGCACATTATCTCCACAGCGGGTGCAGCCGCCCCGCCCGCTGCCACAGCTCTTACAGATGATGTTGTAAACGACGTCCTCACGACCGCCGGCCTCCTGTGGCGGGCTCCACTCCAGCCTCAGAGATGTCTCATTCACGATGGAGATGACGTTCTGTGGAGCTGATGGAACAGCTGGAAGAGAAGAAAATCATAGCAGTGCTTTAAAAGGTGATTTTATGATGTATGTCAGGCTTATTCGTCACTCTTTATCTGCCTCCACCTTCCCTCAGCACCCACTCTTTTCATTCGACTAATCCAATAAGTTGAAGATATCTATGTCACTATTTTTTCATGATTTGTAATAAACTGAAGGATGTAGTCCAGTCTGTGAGAACTGGAGCAGAGTGTGGATGTCTCTCCATACATTACTGCATGTGTAGGTCCCATCTGTGCATCTATAATTAAACAAATGATTCTCCCCCAGAGTGAATAATAAAGTATGCTTACTTCTTCTTCAGATGACAAATACTGATAATAATTTTTGATAATTTAAAACAGAGAATAGATAATTAAGCATCTTCTGGACTACTGATTCACAAGGTTTGATGTAGACAAGTTCTTCACCCTCTATCTGGGTGTGTCTGCTGTCCATCCTGTTTTTGCCTGTCATGGTGTGGAGGGGGTCTCCTGGCCTCAGGACTGCATCTCTGATCTTTGCTGGCTTCATCAGCTGTGACCTCCACAGGCACTGAGGCCATCTGTACCCCAGTGTGAAAGGTCTGACTAACTGAGGCCTCTCTCCCTGCTGGACAACACTGTCACTTCAGGTCTGCAGACTCTCAGAGAAGACGTATCTCTGGGTTTTGTTCACATTTGAGGGAAAGACTAGCTGAGTCTTAAAGACAAAGTGAGGAGCTCTGAAACAAAGCTCCTTAAATGGAGTCAGCTGAGCTGTTTGGGTTTCTGGTTTAGACCCTGGATCTGGATTACCACTAGAAAACAGTTGTATCTCCTACAATTGATTTTATCTCATGTTCTGTCTGGCTTTCATTTATTCAGCCTCAGCCACCATATAAACAGAAATAACCTCAAAGCAGCACATCTTAATTTCTGTGCCCCTTTTTTAACAGTAATCTAACTACACTGACATAAACATAAAGCATGTGTATGTCATGATGATCTGATTGT
Source organism: Leiopotherapon unicolor (assembly GCA_036025355.1). NCBI lineage: Eukaryota > Metazoa > Chordata > Actinopteri > Centrarchiformes > Terapontidae > Leiopotherapon > Leiopotherapon unicolor. Next base: position 10,241 of record JAVQJZ010161394.1, read on the forward strand.
TCTCTGGTGGTGTGAACGTACTCGTGCAGGGCATCTGTGGAGGGTCGGAGTCGGTGCGGTAGTAGCCGTTGCGACACACACAGTTGGTTGCTCCCTCGCTGGTGGTCCTGCTGTTGATGGGGCACTGCAGACATTTGTGGTCTCCCTGTGCAGCCTTGAAGAAGCCAGACACACAAGCTGTAAGGAAGACAGGAAGCAGAGAGGACATCAACAGACACAAAAGACAGAAGACTGAGATTAGGAAGTCAGTGTGATTTAAAAAGAGACTGACTAAATCAATCAGTGTCGACTTCACATCATGTTGGTTACTGGCTGCTTCACCATCAGGAGCATTAGTCTGATCTTAAAAGACAAAGCTCTTTCATCTCTACGTTTTCCCCACAGAGCATATGTTTAGTCATGATAGGACGGACGTCTGCGTCTCATAAAGGTCAGCTCATTGAAGTGACATGTACTGGGACTCCTTCAGATGCTGTCAGCTCTGTTGTCCACAGGCTTGTAAAAAACATGTCAGAGCATGTGGAGCAGAGACAGTCATGCATTACCCAAGACCAGAAAGAAAGAGTATGAGAAAGGAGGAAAGCTTCACTATTTTATCTGTTTAACATCACTGCTGGGATCATGTGAGTGTAAATGTGATAAAATGACCACAGAGCTACAGCACCATGTTAAAAACAAAAGCTAATAAAGTTTAGAGGTGGGTGATATTGCAGTATAAAGGTGTCTCTGCCTTAAATGGATCACTGAATTCTGATTCTGGTGAGATGG
>JAVQJZ010161431.1:0-18674 GCA_036025355.1 Leiopotherapon unicolor
TAATCAAACTAAAAGTGTTTAAATCTTTTTAAACCATTCAGAGTGGACAGGAAATAGCTTATCTTAGTTTGATCCAGATGAGACCTTACATGTGACCCTTACTTGAATAAATGTGTGTATCTGTGTGTGTCATCCAGGTGAAACGTTTAAAGCCGTTTTCTTCTGTTTCTATAGTTACTGCTCTCTGCCTCGTAGCCGTCTGTTTTCTGTGAATCTTCCTTCTTCCTGCTGGAAAAACACTCACACCTTCAGCTGAGGGATTTACAGACACGCGTTTCATCTGAATCCCGTCCAGCCTCTGAAGCTCGAGCCGGACTCCACCTGAGACGCTCAAGGACGCTCAGAGGACACGACGGGCCGGGTTTCTGCGCACGCTCGAGTTTAATCTTCATCCACAACGGTCACATCGACCGACACGGACGTGACCGCAGTGTGTGTTCAAAGGCAGGCGAGCAGCATGATGTCGTTATGTCTGTTTATCACTCAACACTGTGCTGTGTGTTTTTGTTCGCTTTTAAAAAAATATTTGCATAAACCTCTTTTCTTCCCACGAGTGAGACGTTCAGTGGTTGGAGAGACGTCGAGGAGGCAGGACTGGATTTAACCTGCCTGTTTTCTAGTGAAGTGAAGAAGAAGTGCTCATCGAAGCCTCCTCGCACTCTTCTGCTGGTCCTCAGAAACAAACCTGCTGATCTGTCGGATCAATGACTTAAACGACAGATCATTTACAGTTGAAGACAAAGTCCAGCAGTTTGTTATAAAACATGATCCATCCAATCACGAGACATGAACATTATATAATCTTTATCTGTAGTTTTGAGAAATGAAGTCATCAGTTTTTGGAGGTTTTGTGGAGAGATGAGTGAGACAGTTGAGTGGAAAATGAACAGATGAACTTTACAGAACATTTCATGACAGATTTCGTCCTTCAGACTGAGCAGGAGACGCGATTTCATTCGGCCTGAATAAAGATGTGAGTTAAAAAACCTTTAAACAGTCATGATGCTGGACCATCACCAGTCTTCATTCACTTTCTGTGAGGTTATGAACTATCAATAATCAATCAGTTTATCATCGAGCCTGACTCAGAATCAGGTAAATCTCACCTGTGTGGGTGAACTAAACTTCTTCACGACAGAAGAAAACTCAACAGTGATTCGTCATGTTCAGACAAACTGGCCCATCGATAAAGTCATAAAAACAAGCTGGTATCGGACCGCAGGCCTCTCAGCTCAATCTTTGATATGTACCTCAGGCGAAGCACAGATCATGGCATTACCACAGATAAGCACAGAAAGAAAATGAAAATACCGCCAGGAGAGAAATGAAAGAGCAGAAAAAAGGCCATGAGAAAGATTTCATATCTCTCCTGTCCCGAGCTGGAGAGCACCCTGCGAGGAGAGAACTGCATTTATTCTAAAATTAACACAATGATCTATTCAGAAACTCAATTTTAACTCAATTAAAGCTTCTCTCCCTGTCGGTCATGCCTTTGTCGCAGTAATTGTCAGTCTCTGCTTCTCAGACTCCAGTTCTTTGAACATGAATCGCGCTGGAGCTCAAACCTTCAGCAGAGCGAGGGGGAACATTTTAATTCAGCCACACAAGAGGAAGAGAAACCATGACAGAGGAGCAGGTAGGAGTGCTGGTTTGAGAGCCTGCAGCGAGTGCTGCCAAACACACACAACAGGGAAACAGGAACACACACGCACACACACACGCACACACACACACAGTTGCAGAGGAAAGCGAGACTATGCAAATCGTTGAGCTAATGAATTTCTGAATTCCAGCCTTGGCTCCTGTGATGGTAATGAGCTTATTTTGGCACGAGCTCATAGAGTAGAGAGGAAATGAACAAATCGCACACACACACACACACACACACACACACACACACACGATGATCTAAGCCAAACACAATCTCCTGCTGACAGTAGCTCATCACACCTCCTCAATCTTCCTCTCCCTCGTTGTCTGTCGTCCTTTCAGCCTGCGTTTCTGCACGCTGTCACCTGTAAACCTGTTTGCATGTGCAGCAACAAAAGACAACAGCGCCTCATTTATCAGCCCACTTCTGTTTGAGCAGTTACTGGAAAAACCATCAGAAGTGCATCAGCTGTAGAAAGCTGAAGGTCTGACCAGCGAATCAGGATGTCTGATGATCAGCTGGACCTGCTGGAGGACTCTGAAACGGCCCAAACCTGCAGCCCTCCCGACCTGAAGCAGATTTCTCTGAAATGCTCTGCTCATTCAGCAGGAATGAAAGAAGAAGAGTGGAAGTGTTTTCTCTCCGCTGGGCTGCCACGGGGAAGCGTGCAGGTCTCCTCCTCTTCACATAAAGCTCATTATGGGCTGAACTCGCTGTGATCCCAGACCTGTTCATGAGTGTCCAGCTCACAAAACCAACTTCTGTCATGTTACTTTACATGCTGGAGCATCAGAGATCATCAATCATCTGATCGATTACGCTGATCAGCACCTCGCACAGACACCGGTCACGTGTTGGCTTTACTACTTTAACACTTGTACAAACAGCAGTATTTTTTCTGATTAATAAAAAAAACATGGTAATTGATGAGCTTTAGAGGAGCAGGCATGTAGATTTTATCACCTGATTACAGAATCAGGCTGTTTCTGGTCTTTATGATCGAATAATCAATCATCAATTTAAAGATCTAACTTGGTAAGAAAGCAGAAAAGTGTATTTCCCAAAAGGTGCAACTATAATTAAAGCAACCAGGACTTTCATAGAGATGTTTTAAAGCTCTGGGAGTGTTTCTGTATGTAAATGAGTTTGTATGAAAGAGTAGCAGAGTGAACAGGTGATGTTTGTGACTGAATGAATCATCCAGGCAGTCGTTTCACACACGTTCACCGCTCGTTTATGTGACAGGGGTCAACTCTCCGTCACAGCGTGTTAAACTGCCTTCAGAGAGGAGAGGATGCACACGGCCGACAGTAAAGTGTTAAAACACAGGATGGACGACAGCAGAACGGAGGGAGAGACAGCGATCGATGGGCAGACAATGAAAAACAGATTACAGGCAGCCGCTCAGAAAAACACCTGTCAGAGTAAAACCCAGACGCTGCTGATTAATGACAGTCTGAATTAAAGTTTTATTGAAGATAGAGATGGATTAGAAAATAAAAAGGTGAGCAGAAATACCATTAAATACAGGAGTGGGAATTATCTGATGCGCCTGACAGCTGAAGCTCCAGGTTGGCTTTCTTTTTTCAGCCATTTCTCAAAGCTGTAATGTCTGTAAAGTTCATGTCTGTCATGTTTTCTGTTTCCTGTTCTGGCGTGTCTTTTATTTTGAAAACCCTAACGCTCCTCTGCATTTGGGTCTACCTGCCTTGAGCCGCCGTAACAAAAGCCTGTAGTGATTCAGTGGTTTCTCTCTTTAAACAGTGAAGAGTGTAACTGAGTACATTTACTCGAGTACAAACATGGGAGGGCTTTTATTGTGAAACAGGAAACACATTTGTCACTGAGGTGCTGATTGTGTTATTACAGTATATCATAGTTATGTATGAGGTGAAGTTTTAATAATTACTGACTGACTCCTTTATTAAAACAGTTACTTTTCTCTCACCCACAGATTTTATTTTGTAAATGTTTGGTCCTCTTCTCTGGGGTTTTCATATATTTTGTATTAAATGTGGTCAAACTCCATGAAAAGCTCCTTCTCCTCCTGCTGCCTCAACATCTGGATCAGAGAGAGACCGGAGGCAGCGAAGCAGCGACGGGAACATCCTGACAGTCGCTGCTGCACGAATACGAGTTTCAGCGTCAATCACAAATTAAATCTCTCCAAAAAATGACAGTCAGCACATTTTTTATTCTCCCAGAAACCCATTTTGAGGAAGCCACACTTCCAGCAAATGTTAATGTGACTGATTCTGCAGAAGGGTGACATTTTTACAAAACAATATGATGAATGTATTTTTAAATTTGACTAAATGTCATTAAGTTAATTAAGTTATAAATATCAGTTGCTCATAACTAAATTAATATCTGCTCAAATTTGGATTATTATGCTGGTGTTTGACTGTTTCTCCTCATATATGCTGCACTGATGTTAGCTAATGGTTATTATCCATCAGAGGCCAAAGTCTGTCTGCTTTACTTTTCTTTAATGCCGTGTTTTTGTGTATTTGCACATATTAGCACACAGAAACCAGATGAAAGTCCTGGGCAGTCGTAGTCGGTCACGTGTGTCCTCCAGCGGCGTGATAACGTCGTCACTTTGCCACCAACAGTCTCATGTTTGTGATTGAAATCAGGATGGAAATGTTCTGCGAGTTGAATCTCGCGTGCAGAGCATCACTTCCTCTCCTGTCCGACTCTTCACCTCGTCACGCCGAGCTGAATCCTGATGACTTGTTTCCAGCAGAGGCCGTCTGACATGGATATCTTTTAGCTCCACTGTAAAGGTCGATGCATCAGCAATATTTACTTTCCTGCTTGCAAGATGCTGTGTTGCATTTTTCTTCAGATTATCTTCACAGAAGCAGAGAAAGTCATTGGGAATTCAGCCGGTGTTTGGCTCTGTAGACTCATCAGCATTCAGTGGAAACAGTCCAGTTTTCAGGAGCGCTGATATCGAGTGTTTGAAGCAGCCGTGAAGCATCGTCCTGTCCCCACCGTGTTTTCTGTCAGATTCAGTCATTCATGTGTTGTTTGATCCTTAACGACAGGCCAAGATCTGCAGGAAATCAACCTAAATGTATTTTTATTTTTTATAATTTTCTGGCTCCACACGTGCTCTGGTGTCGCCGCGCTGACAGATATCAGCTCCGCCGTCAAACACGAGACCCGAACACGTCGATGTTTGTGGAGGAAAATGCTTCGACTTAAATACAGATAAAACATTCCCGTCATGCTACATTAAACTTCAGAGGCAAAAACTTTTACTTTTCTTCAGCTACTTTGCAGATCCAAAACATTAAAACAACAGATTAATCAGCTTTTAACAATATTACATACTTTAATACTCATAATTCATGATATAATTGATGTTATTCTGAAATGGGCCATTTGATAAATAAAAGTTTACAGTGATGACGCTGCTAAAAATAAGTCACTTTATTTTGAAAAGTGTGTGACATGGTCAGTGTGTTAGGAAGCTGTACATGGTTAACCTGCAAATATCACCTTTCTCGACAGCTTCTGCTCAATATTTACACCTCGGCAGGACGTGTTGGGGCGTAAAACTGATGGCTCACACGTCAAACCCACAGAGGTGGGAGCTTTTCTCATAAACATCAGCGTTGAGATCAGGTGGAACAAAAGGAAGGTGACCGTTTGCTAACTTGCTCCACCTGTCAAACTTTCTGTTCTCTCACGACACATTTTCCTTTTTCAGTTGAGAGCCGTTGATTTTGATGTTAAAATATCCGACCAGCTGCAGCTGACGAGTGAATTAAAATTTTTCACAAGGCCGACCCAAGTCCAGGTTCAAACTCCGATTCAATGACGACTCCAGCTTTCTGGCAGGAGTCTGAGAAAATGATAAAACAGCTTCCTTCCTTTTAGATTCAGCACCATGCGAGTTTTTATGAAACGCAGTAGTAAAATGGGTTTCTCTTAGGATACAACCTGCAGGAGTTCTGCGAGCACGCTTTGGTAAAACTGACAGGGATATTTCTAAAGTGATGCGCAGACGCCGGACGGCACGCAGGAAGAATAATCACTGTGAGGACTGAACATAAAGGCTGCCAGTGTTTCCTTTCAGAGGCCTCCACACATCACTCTGCTTCTCTCAAAGACGGTGACTGAAGAACAGAAACCGCACGAGTAAGTTTCCAGACAGAGAAACCCTCAGAGGAGAGAGAGAGAGAGACGGAGGCAGCCGACAGGGATTGTGTCTCGCTGAGAAGTGTTATCAAAGTGATGGCTGCCATTTCTCCCAGCTGACACCTGTGTGTCATCTCTATCTCACAGTGTGTGTGTGTGTGTGGTGCACAGTATGGGAGGGAATGACATTCTGCACCTGACAGTGATGATTACAGGTTGGCAGGAATTTAAAGTCAGGAAAACAGAAGGGGAATACAGAGGGCAGAGTGAGAGAAGAGGCAGAAAAGGAGCGATAAGTGAGGAGCGATGCAGCTCCCACAGAAGCTAAAGTACACGGCCACTGATCGATGCGACCGCGAGTGTTAATCACAAACATCAGCAAGCAGTTCGCAAAATGTCACCTGTCAGAAACACCAAATCTCTGTTTCCTTTACTCCTTCATGAGGCGATCAAGTGCAGGGAAACAAACCAGCGGGATGAGCGGTCATTCTGCAAAAACTCTTCCTCTGCTGGACTCAGAAAGACGAGCTCGCCTGAACGTCCAGTGAACGAAGTCATGTCAGCGTTCGATCGGGCAGCGTGAAAGAGCCTGAAACGAATGTTTGAGTGGAGCCCAGCTGTGACCATTTGAAGGTTAAACATGTTTGCTGTGTTTCTCATTTACTTTGATGAGAACTCTCCCATGATGCACTTTTAATATTCGTGTTGTAATTTTGCTGTCGAACAACATTTTTCCCTGTCGAGCGGTCAGCGTCTGTAGTTTACTGTCCTTTAAAATGAAAGCCCAGTTTAGCTCGCTGTCCCCGATCTGATGACTTCATATTTCAGTTTTTCTCTGCATTGATCTTTCTGTCGTATAATTCAGAGAAGTCAGATGAAATAAAATCCTCTGTTGTTTCTCTCGCTTTGTTGACCTTCAGTTAGTTTTTATTTCTCTCTTGGTCACTCGCTGATGTAATTTAAGAGCAGAAATGATGCTTGATATCATTTTGAAAAAACATCCTAGAGGACTTTTATTTTTCATATTAATTCACCAAAGTAGCATCACAGAGCAAACTGATTCAGTCTCACAAAGAAATGATGAGGTTGGAGCAAACAAATCACTTATTCCAATAAATCTGACAAAAACATGGACTGATTATTTAGATTTACATTAAAGTTTATTACAACTGCTATTCAGTCAGCTCTTGATTACGGCCCCATTAACATCTAGAAATGATTTCTCAGCACTGGACTATTAATGAATTATGAATTTTATGTCACAGCGAGTTTCTGAGTGTGATCTGTGGCGTCTAAAAACATCTGAACTCTGCGACCCCTCGACTCTCCTGTCGAGCTGCGACCTTTAACCTGCTGGTCTGAGCGCTCCTGGGAAATTATTTTAATTAAAGAGTGCTAAAAACAGAAATCCTGAATTAACAATGATATTAAATTTGTAAAAAAAATTAAACGACCGTCTTTATTGAAACAGAGGAAGCAGGAAACTTGATTTTATTATTAATTATTTCTGCAGTTACAAATGTCAGTTTGTAATTTTTTCATTATGAACAGAAAACAAATTTTTCACGTCAATCGAGGACGTGAAGAAACTGAAGCTTCTTACATGAAACTTCAGAAGGCCCAGATAGTTATAATACTGAATGAAAGAGAGATATATGTCATCTAATACTGTACAGACACACACTGGACCACAGTGCTCAAGGACACACAACACACACACACACACACACACAGACACACACACACACAGACACACACACAGTGCAAACACACAGTAAAAGTCAACCTGCAGCAGATGTCTGTGACTGTACACGAGGAATCGTCCGGGGCGTTGTGGTTTCATATGTGTGTTTGCATACAGGTGTGTGTGTGTGTGTGTGTGTGTGTGTGTGTGTGTGTGTGTGTGTGCATACATGCATAAGGGGCCTGATGAGCTCCAGACTGAGTCTCTGGAGGCCGTCTGTCTGTCCGTCTGTGTGAGTGTAAATGAGTTTACGGCTCCGTTAGTTACGGCAGAGTGATGAGTGGAGGAGACGGGAGAATAAAAAGAGGACAGAAAGGGGAGAAACAGAAGAGAGGAAAAATCAGCAGACGGGGTTTAATCATGAATAAATGCATTCGCTTATTTTTGTGTCTCTGCTCGCTGTGGCACCTCCGTCGCGGCGTCTTTGCAGAGATGTGTGAAGCTGATAACTTTGAGGTTCAGGAAATTAATATTTGGCGAGCTGTTAGGGTCCGCCGAGCGCCGCCATCGAGTGTTTGCACAGGTCGTCTGCAGATTTCTCCTGGATGAAGGTGGTGAACGGTGTCTCGCTTAATGAAGAGAAACATGCAGACTTGTAAAGACCAAGAGGTGAAAGGTAAAGTTTGGACTTTTTATCATTTCTTTGTGTTTCATTGATAACAGGATCAGGTGAGTTACTAAAGAAACTGCAGTTCTTTAGTTTTATTGTCTGTAGTTGTCTATCTTTTCCTTCTTTCTTTGACAGAGTAACTGAAACCACCACACTGTCATCAGAGGCTCAGTCTCCATAGAGTCCACTCATTAGACATTTATTATAATGCACATAATCAGGATTATATCTTTAACGTCACAGAGAAACACGGAAAAAGTGAGGCCACGTTTTCAAAGTTGTTCGGTGACTCCGTCCTCGTTCCTTCGTCCTCGTTCCTTCGTCCTCGTTCCTTCCACCTGCGTCTCTGCGAGGATCTTCTTCCTTTTTCCTGCTCAGAGATTATCTACAGTTTCTCCCTCCACTCCTGCTTCCTGACAAATCTCTCTAATGGCACACTAAACAGCCTCGGCAGGGAGGTAATTGCTACCTTTCCCTTGCAAACCCCGCGCCACTCTGGGTACGCTGTACTTGTTTGTCTTTGATTGCACGATAATCCACTAATGTTTTGCTCTGCAGGCATTTCACTCCACTGGGTTTCAGTTTAGCATCGTGCTTCCTCGTGATTGTTATACTCGGCACTCCTAATTGAATTGTTATAATTGGCAAAAAACAATAACAAAAACAAAACAGTTGTGTGTGTGTGTGTAAGTGGGTCAGGGATGTTTGTGCAGTGGTGCTAGTTGATGTGATTAACTGTTGTCAGATGAAACATGAATAAAACAGCGTGTTTGACTGTACTTTGTAACGAGGCAGCTCCAGTAACGAGCCCCAGTTTGGACTAATGACTGATATTATATTCACACACACACACACACACACACACACACACACACAGACGCTGCACCAGGAGAGTTGACAAGGTTAGTTTGAGGTTTATTGGAAAGTTTTTTTCACGTTTGTCAGACAGTTTGTGGATGTTTCATGAAGATCATTTCTCCAATAAACTTACATGTTCGTCACCGCTTTGATTAAACTCAGCAGGTAAATACAGGAAGTCCTTTAACTCAGTCAGGACTTCCTCTGCTCGTAGTTATTCTTTAAGTTACGTTTCAGTCGTAATTAAACTCAGTAACTCGTGTTTTGTCCAGCTGAACTCATGAAGACGTTTTTCATCCTGAAGGGAACGTGAAGCACATTTCTCACCGTGCTTCCAGAGATGTGGACTCTAAAATCAAATCATGTGATGATGAAAAGTGTCAGTGAAAAAACTGAACAAAAGAGCTGCTGCTCGAATCAAAGTGTGAACAATAAAGCCAAACTTGGATTTGTCATTTATACGAGTTTAGTCGCTGTGACAGTGTCGGCCGCTTTGGAGAATTCGCCGCAGAAACTCTCATGAAATTTTTCTGTTTCCTCTCAGGATGAGGAGAATGAATCAATGTGAGGTTTGATATGAAACGGTGAGTTTTTTAAATAAATATTCAGCCGCTCAGGACTGACAAACTGCTGGATTTAATCAGAATATAAAAGCAGGGCGGCTAACGAAGAAGAAGCGCTGACACACTGACGGTGAAGCAGCTTCACTTCTGGCTGTAAAGAGCACGTTAAACACACATCTGAAGCAAACTGGAGCGTGACTGCTGCACACTGTAAAGTACCCAACTACAGCCTCAGGAGATTCACCAGCAATCAGACACGCAACTTTGCCACCAGCGCGGGAAGAAATATTCAGATCCTCGCTCACAGACGGCCGAACGCCTCGCTGTGCTCGCTGCTCCCGTCTGATTGGATCTCCTCTCAGGACTTTATTCATCACGAGTACACAATAATGACCTCTTCAACACTTTAACCTGTTTTAAAAGTAAAAACAGATTCACTAAATATGAGAGTAAAAACTTTAAAAGACAGCAGCTGTTAAATTATTTAGTCCCCGGTTTAGTTTCTGAGTTTCTCTGAAGCTTTTTGGACCTGGAACGAAGTCTCACATTTTTCTTTTTTTTTAATCAAATATCCAAAAACAGTTCAAAAGACAGTTAATAAACTGCACTTGCATGTTTAAAACTAAAAGAATAAATGTTCACATCCTTAATGTTTGTTTCTTGATAATGATAAAATTTCTTGTTGATGTCATTTATTAGCGTCTGAAGATTCGTCCACGTGAGCGGACTGAACGCGGTGTTAAAGCGGTTTGAAGTTTAAAGGTTTCATTCCTCAGTTTGACCTCTGACCTCGCTCCTGACGGCCTGTGGGAGCTCTTTCTTTCTTTGTGAATCGTAGCAGGACTCACCTGTAGCTCCTCTCTCGTGCTGCTCCGTCAGGTCTGCTGCTCAGAGACAAAGATCACATCAGGACACTTCTTTACCTCGACGTCTTTGTTCCTTCTGTCAGTGATGAAATGTAAATTTACTCAATTACTGTACTTAAGTTCAATGATAAAGTCTTAATTTGCACTTTCTGCTGCTTTGCACGTCTGCGTCACCACATTTCAGAATGAATTATTTATATTACACCACATTTATTTCACAGCTATAATCACTGATTACTTAATCTGCTTTTAACTTTTAATGATGTGTTTGAGACCAAACCTTTCCTTTAACTTTTACTTGTGACGGCGGTGCTGCAAACAGCATCGTTCACCTTTGCTCTTAATAATCCATCCACATTACCGTGTGTGTGTGTGTGTGTGTGCACGAGGAAATGTTTGTGTGTCAGTTTAATTTGTGTCTCTGCAGGCCGACTGCTGAGTGGATCTCCACTCGTTTCCTCGCTCAGTAAATTCACATCATGAATTGACGGGACGATAAACAGTTTTTTTTCCTCTCTTGCTGCACGTCTTCCTGCTGCACAAAGGCGATGAATTTTGAATACGACAAGAGATGAAATTCATTTGTAGGGTCTTTGCTGCCACAATAAGGTCACGTCTGCCACGGCGCTCTCTCCCTCATTGTGTGGAGGCAAATGCAGTTTAAATATACGAGCAAATCCTACCACTCAGCCGGCTTTATAAATATGTATTTAGAATACTAGAGGCTCTATTTGTCTGCCCTATATTCAATTTATAGCTGAAATAATCTGGAAACTGTTAGGTAAATTGTAATCCCTCCTCATTCTCTGCTTTATTGAGTCTATTCACACAGCCGGCTGCACCCACAGAGCAGCAGGGTGGAGGAGGAAGGTGTTAGCTTGGTAATTTATCACCAATAGGAGGGAAAAGTGTATGAATGAACTTCTGTTGGAGTAACGTATGAACGGTGATGAAGTCCTCCTGCCTGTGATATCGTACACAGGATGTTTACAGCCAATCTGACACGAAACTGCAAAAGCAAAACAAAACCTGTCACTGATGCACAGCGTTCACATGCATTCGTGTCATAGATGGTAGTTTTGCATATATCTAATTATATTTGGGTCTCTCATTAAAAGCAAATGAGCAGGACACTTTAATATTCTGAATAATGTAAATGTGGATGCACTCAGTGACACAAAAATCCAGTCAGACTGCGGCGTCTTTTAATCTGAAATGGAAGTTTAAGTAAAAGCCAAATGCATTTTCATTGCCCTGCAGTCCACACAATCTTTGAGTCTGAAATAACTGTACAGAATTTTTAATTTTGAATGCTTAAACGCAGAAACTTCGACCCGGCTTCCTGAAAGTAAGTTCATGAAAAACTGATCCAGTTTATGTAGGAAGGAAGGCACTTTAACTATATTTTTTAAATCATTAACAAATGAAATCATTTCTGCTAATTCTTTCACTTTATTTGTTGTTTTCTTCTACATCTGTTCATGCAAACGAAGCTCTGATTGTTTTTTAAGCTGCAGATCAGTTTTCTTTGGGTTAACTATTAAACCAGACTAAGAGGCTGCAGGACGATGCTAACATGCTCATCTTAAGTTTAATGTTTGCTAACTTAGCTTAGCATGTTAGCGTCCTTACTGATTAACAGTGAACATTTTATCGCCTCCATGTGGCAGCTGAAGCACCAAAATAAACGTACAGGATCAATAAAATCCTTACAGTTCATCCTGTGGAGAACACGAACATCTGAAGCACATTTATTTAAAATCCATCCAACAACTGTTAAATGTTTCTTAAAACCACTTACAGAACTTAGATCTGATCAATATTTACCAAAACTCGCTCGTGACCTGTGAAACCTGCTCAGTGATCAATAAAACTTCTTTTAGAACCACAAAATAAACCTCTAAAGAACCACTAAACCTCAGAAACACCAGCAGGACATCATAAGGAACATAAAAAACCTCCTCAATGAAAAGACCTCCAGAATCAAGTCAAACAACCAGAACCTCCTCAGCCAACATGAGAACATCAGAAACCTTCTTTAGGACCACGAGGATCTCTTAGAGGACCCTTATGATCCCTCAAAAGTCCACTGCAACCTCCTGAATAAAACACAAGAAGTGAGGAACCTGCAGAAGTTTGTCGTCAGTCTCAGCTGGAACATTTTAAAGAACCTCTGGAACAACTTTAGATCCTTTTCAAAAGGCTCGACGCTGTTTTCTTTCCTCTGTTTTCTTTTATTTATTCAGGTTTTCACTGAACTTCTCAACAAGCTACAAGTTCTTTCAAATCTTGCATTTGAAAAAACATGAGGATGTTTTACAGGCGTCAGGAAGAGAAAATTGGTGACTTTAATTATTTGAAGCTGGAAAACCTTCGAGACTTTTGGCTGTCGTCGCGCTCGCCGCTGCTCCGTCGCTCAGACCAGGAAATCCACGCTGATAGTGGCGAATCTCTGCAGACAGGACGAGGAGAGATAAGTGGAGGATAAAAAAGACACTCCAGATTAAAATTTAACAAATTTAACGGGCGGATCAACTGCCAGAAGAGAGAAAAGAGGAGAAGAACGAGCGAATGAGTCAGAACGACGCTTTCTTCTGCTTTACTCGCTAATTGTCAACCTGATTGGACGTGTTTCCTCTTAAAGAATGAGGGAGAGAAAAGGAAAGTGCAGAGATAATGACGGAGGGAAGGAGAGCTTCTGCTGTACGCCGATAATTTTAGCACACAATTTAAATGTAGTTTTAGTCTCCTGATGTAAACGTAGGTTTGTCTCAGGCACCTTTCAGTGGCTTGATTTTGGGGTGATCATCTTTGCTGTGTGCAGTTACCGTGGTTACGATGAGGTCGGTGGAGAAACATTTTCCCGATTTTGGCTTCACTCTGCAGCGACTGACCTTCATCAGTAAACCCACAACTCAACATAAACTCAAGCATCAAACCTGTGAACTCGAGCGGACAGCTGCGACGAGTCTCCAAACGTTCGGCTGAACATTTGTTCTGTGTTACGTCCACGAAGGTGAAATGTCAGGTAAAACGCTGCATTTTAAAACGCTGCATGTATTTTAAGTCCTTTTCATCCCTGAACATCAGCATCACCGCGGTTACCTGCAGAGGCTGACTCACCTGTTTGCATGAAACACTGTTCACCGTCTGAAATCAGCTCGAGAAGAGACGTTAAAACACCTGATGAGGCGGAGAGGTTTCCTCAGTGGAAATGACTCCGTCCCTCCTTAATTTCTATTTCTATTTTATTCATATTTTCTATTTGATATATTTTGTCGTAGTTTTCATGGATGAAACAAACACTAACATGATATTTAAGCTTTCATTTCAGCACATGATGGACTTTATCAAGACTAAAGTTGAAGATTAAGGACTTGACGTGATGTTATATTTGAAACGAGGAGTCTGGATTGACCCAAGCAGACAACAGCTCATTTCTTCATCGTCGACTTGATTAAAGTGTAAAGAGTGATTTTAAATGCGTCCCTGTTAAACATCAGTGTGTTGGCGCTGAACTGAAGAAGCCCTGCCGTGTCTAAAAACAGCCTCACTGACTCTGGTTAAAAGCTCTTTCTGTGCCCGTCGTGAAGCACTTTGAATTATTTCTGCGTTTTAAAGGTGTCGCACAAATAAAGCTGCGTCTCTCGCTGAGAGGGAGAGAAAGGTGGGGAGAGGGAAGCAGAGGGAAAAGATGGATGTCAAAAGGAGGAGAGAGAGGGAGACTCCAGCAAACAGATGAATGATCCTGCATTTCTTATCACATTCTTGCACACGGCGTGAACATGTGTGTTTTTATGTGTGTGTGTGTGTGTTTGCCTAATTCTCTCTGTAAATCACTTTTTTCCCTTCAGTCCTCGCACACACTCGTCCTCCTGTCCCTCTCTCACCGGCTGATCTCGTTGTATTCACAGCGAGTTGAATTGCCATTGTGCTTCGTGTTAATGTTGCTGACAAATTACAACATGTAAACAGCGTCTGTGCAAACGCTCGGTCCCCTGGCAGCGGCACAATGAAGGAGAGATTCAGCTGTTTGGTGAACGCTTTTCACAGGATGGTGCTCGGGGCTAGCTGTCCTCTCCTCTGTCACGCTTGTATAAAAGACGAGCGTTTAGCCGGAGGTAAAGGACGCGTCCTTTCTGTGTCTTCTTTCGCAGCACGTCGGGCTCTTTGTGTGCAGATAAATCTTATGAAAACGCTGGAAACACACGAGAACAGAGGTCAGTGTTTGTGCTCCGGCCTAAATCCTTCTTATATTCAGTAAAACACTGATGATGTTTGTTCTCCATCATCAGCATCATTACAACCGTCTGAAGAGAGACGCCACATCAGGCTGACCCGACCGACTGACTTTCACTTCATGCGACTGTTTGCCGCAGTAACCGAGTAGATTTACTCAAATACTGAACTTCTGGACTAATTCAAGGTATTTCTGCTTTACTGGAGAATTTCCCTTTTAAGCTAAATTTCCCTTCGGCTGCATCTGAAACGTAAACGTAGTATTTTTACTTCAAAAGTAAATATCCGCTGCTGAAAATAGTCCGTCTTCTTCCTCTGTTTCTTAGGGAATTACTGAGGCTTTCTTAAAAATGAAACTCATTTTGAGTTGGTTTTGTTCTCCGACTTGAGGATTTTGTCAACAGTGGTTAAAGGATCTATTATTTCAGATAGATAATTCACATGCTGCTGATGAAACTTGATTTTGGTATTTCTTCAGTGACGGACAGAAGCTGTGAAAGAAGGTTTGTGTGAAATATTTCACTGAGTTGTCATGAAGGCTGAATAAATGTTGATCTGCAGAGTCCTGCAACAACCTGCTGAGCATCGTGTGTCTGCAGTGTATGTACAGCTGTGAACAAAGATGATTTTAAATCCTGGTGAATCTGGAGCTCATTGGTTTTCTCCAGGAGAAGCGTCGATGACGGCGTTAGCGTCGCTCGCTCAGCTCGTCTTTGTGGACGCCGCCACGCGTCCGCGTGCTGAATGCATGAATGCACACGGCGTCTGGCTGCAGCTCAGGTCGAGTCACGCAGCTCAAACCGGTCTGAACATCAACAGCAGGATGTTCGGTTTCATTTGAGCTCAGCGAACCGACGTGCTCGTGGAGTTTTTGTCTCCGCAGGAACACCTGTAGCTTAGCTGGAGACTGAAAGAGGAGGATTAAGAGGGAAAATGCCATCGGGAGGGGTGACAAAGGAAATCTGCTTTTCTTTCAGTCTGTACGTGTTCGGGACGACATTTTAATTTGTGACCGAGAACAACAAGAGGAGGCAGACGGGGACGGTGGGAGAAACACTGGTTAGAAAATCAGGTCGAAAAATGGAAAATATCAGCGTGTGAGTGTTTGTGAGAGAAATGATCCTGTTTTTATTTCCTAAGGACGACATTTTGTTTGCTGTGCGAGCAGCGTGGTTATGTCAGTGTCAGTCTGTCCACCACTTCAGACTGAAACATCAACCATCTCTCCTCCAGTTTGATGATCCTCAGGTTTCTCATCCAGCACCACCATGAGCTTGATCTTTGAAGGATTATGATGAGATTTGCTTCAGACGTTCATAACCTTGTTTTGTGTTTATTGCACCATTTAAGAAAGTAAAGAAATAATAACTCAAATAAAAACTAATAACTCTGCATGTCCGTCTGTAAAATGCAAACAAACACTTCAGTCATGAAGAAAAGTTTTTGACAGTTGTGCCGTCACATAAATGTGTTAAACAAACTGTCGCTCTGTTGACTCCACAGCAGCATTATTACTGTGTGACTTTATCCTCATAAGTCATTAAAAACCTGCAGGCAACCAGGGGAAATAATGGAGACCCGTCTCATGTTTGTCTTCGCGGCACACGTGGCCTCTGTGTGACTCATCGTCTTACAAACCTCATTACGCACAGAAAACAGGCCCATTATCAGTCAGCTGCATATTCATGTGTTTACTCATGTTCAGGATTTGGACCTGGGTTTCCTCTGCGGAGACGCCAGTTTGGACTCCTGTTTGTCACCAAAGCCGACGTTCAGCCTCGAGATGCTGACGGCACTTTGCACGGCTGCACATTCAAAATATCAAATTCATACAACAAGCTTTTTTCTTGTTTTTCTTCTATGACCTTCAGGTAACAATAAAAATTCAACCAAGAGAGACAACAAGAGACTTCCCACCTTCAGAGCGGCGTTTTCTACCACAGACAAAGAGGATCGCTGATGGTTTCATGTGCACGCGTGTTAAAGGCTTCAGGATCGGGGGGGGCCGCTGTGTCCTGCTTTAAGGTTTCATGTTTTGGATCTGGTTCGGGGCCGCGGTCCAGCCCCCAGAAGTGCTGCGGTCGGTGTTGGGGTTTTAGCAGCTCAGGCTGCAGGTCGGGTCTGATCAGAGGCTGGAAATCCAGCGGCTCAGCCTTTCACTCGCCTTCCTCCCTCTACAGACGCCTCTCCCACTCTTATTCTGCTCTTCTTCACCTCTGTTTATCTGCAGCCTGCAGATTTGTCAGTTCCCTCTCTCCTCTCCCTCAGGATTTGCTTCTTCCCTCATTTCATCAGAGGGAAACGTCTCTCCTCTCGCTCGCTCTCTTTCTCTCTCTCCATGGTAACGCCGGCTTTTTTCATCAGGTTGAATTTCATTATTTTATGTGTTTGTGCATCTTAATAAACTGTGTGTGTGTGTGTTTGTTGGAGTGTGTGTTGATAACCTATTAGGGTAAGAGCAGCGTTGTCTGTGCATCCAGATGTGTGTAATCACAGTGTGTGTGTGTGTGTGTGTGTGTGGTGGAGATGTAAAGGGTCGGTGATCTTTTGAAGCCTGAATTCCTCCATCAACCGAGAAACAGCTGCGAGCGAGGGAGGAGGAGGAGGAGGAGCGTTAAAGGGTAAAAACAAAGCGCTTCATGGAGGAGACGAAGGCAAGTGGACAAGAGAGGAGAGGAAACAAGATGAGAGGGAAGGAAGCAAATGAGGAGATGAAGAGGAAAGAGGAGATGAGGAGAGGAAACAAGGAGACAGGAAGCAGGAAGAGAGATGAATCGTCTTCCTCTGACTCTCGTTTGCAGGTGATTTTTTTAACTTCCTCCTCTCCAACATCTGCACTCGCTCTTTCCTCGTCCACCCTCTTCTCTCTTGTTCTGAATCAATACAGCTTAACCTTTCCTCTCCTGTCTTTAACCTTTTCACCCTGGTAGTCGTGCAGGTGTATAACGTGATTACTCGCAGCTGGACTTATCTGGCTGCGTACTGAAGGAGGCATTTCTCTGCCGCTGCTGTAAATGTTGTTTTTTATGTCCGTACCTTTGAAGTTCAGCGAGGAAAACATGAATTAAAGCAGCATCATGGCAGCGAGCGGGAACGTCAGCACAGCAGGCTAATTACAGGCGCTGAGTCGGGTTTGTTTGCATGGTCGTACAAATTTGAAGTGGGAATAAGAAACAACAAAAGTTCCTGTGGGAGAAATGATGTGGTGGTTATGTAAAGTTTCTCAAACCTGTCTGAGGAGGAATTTATTCTAACAGGCCTTCAAATGAGAAAGTAGCTGAAATATCTGCAGTTTCACACATCTGATGAAGCAGAAGAAGAAAAAGGTTTGAACTAAAAAGAAAAACAACATCGCGGCCTTTACAGGTGAGACAGCGTCACGGTTCGGACATCGACCTCTCAGGTTTCGTCTGCGGCGCCGTCGTCTAAAAGTCTGTATGTAGAGAAAAAATAAACTATAACAGCAATTAAAGGCAGTGAGAGAGAATCCATCTTAGCAGACTAAATGTGAGAAATAAATAATCAAACTAAAACAGTCAAATGAATTTTAAAGCCGTTATTCATGCTGGGCAGACCTGAAATAATGAAAACAAGGCCGAAGAAGATAAAAAGCAAAGCAGCATGAGAGACTTTGCCTGAGGTGGTCTGAGTGTTAGCTGGTGTTTAACACAACTTCAGCAGCAACACCTTTAAAGACGATGATGGTGGAGCTGCTGACGGGCGGGCGGAGCACGTCCTCCACTTGCTGATAAATCAGCCTTTTTGGGAATATGAGGCCACTGTTTCACTCTTAAAGATGCACCAATGAGACTGCAGACCTGCGATGGTGATGATGATGATGATGATGGTGATGATGGTGAATGAATCCAGCGCGACTCGCAGCAGAGCCGATGGAGGCCTGAGAGCAGCTCACCTGTGTGCGAGTGCTTCACCTGTACAGCCTGGATCAGACCAGCAGCCCCGGGAGGCCGATCAGGAGAGAGAGGAGCTG
>JAVQJZ010161443.1:0-14715 GCA_036025355.1 Leiopotherapon unicolor
TGTAAGAGAACACTATAGTTTTCATATTATAGTTAATAATATAAGTGGCTTCAATGAAAAAGGGCTGTTGGCGATAATGCTCGGCCTGGTTGCAATATGCCAATAAAAATACTGTAGGAAGAGGCCGTCAGATGTTGCGATTGTCATTTTTGATAAAGTTTTACTAGAGATTTACAACTACACAATGAAGTTATAGTGTTCACGGTGCACCATGTGGAAATGGACATATGCAAAGTGAGAAATTCATTTTCTCTGCTGATATTATATTCGATGCTGTACAATCACACTCAGTGCATACATGCTGATATTTAGCAGGCATAATTTATACCCCATTATCAACCATTTATTATTGTATGGGTTAAATTAATATGTTATTTATTCAAGTCTTATTCAACTTTTCCCCGTTTACAGACTTTATGTTTGCTACTGTTACCATCATGCTGTAAGTGCTGTCATCACTCTCACCTGAAAGCGACTGGGTCTGTTTCACTGAATTAAGAAACATTCATTGTCCTCTTTGATGCATCTTCCTCTCTCTTCTTATTCTCTCTCTCTCTCCATGTCTCTCATTTTCCTTGTTATCTTCTTCCGTATGGTGTTGGTGAAGGCAGATTGGGGCTTAGCTGACTGGGCAAACCCAAGGGGACAGATGAATTAAGCGGCACTCAAGACACATACCTGCTTTCATGCAATGCTGCCCGCCTGCATTCCCTGTCTGTTGGTTTCCTGCCTGTTCCTACAGTGTGCAGGTGTTTTTTGTTGTTGTTGTTGTTGACTACCTGTCGCTGCAGCCCCACACATCGTACCCTCAGCTCCTTTGGCCTTAATGCAATTAAAAAAAACACACATGCATCTATACCTCAGCAAAGAGGAGCACAGGAAGTGAAAGAAACGCCCACCGGTGTTTCCGGAAAGAAACCTGAACCGGTTGAGCGGCGTGTGCGGCGGCGGCATTGGTGGGCACTGCGGTGAGAATTGGAGCGCTCTCCTGGCGTGGGTAGTGCTCGTATTTTCGCTGCCACGAGTGCCCGCGGTGCAGTGCGGGGCTGGCTGGCAGGCTCGGGGAAAAGGACCCATCTGTTGTATGAGATTATTTCAAACCAGATACAGCACAGGATGTCACCTGTTTGGAGAGACTCAAGGGAGGTGGGATTATGGGGAGGAGGGTATGTGTGGGAGAGGATGTGTGTGGGGGGGCGGCGGCTGTGGAGGTGAATTTCTTTAGACTACATGTGTCCTCTCATCTTATCTAGTCGTACGTATGTGTGTGTTTAATGCGATTCTATATGTCTGCCAACCTATAAATGTGTTAAGAGACTCTCTAAGGAGAAGAAGAGAGGCCTCTTTTCATTTGTTGTATCATTCTCCATATATTATTGCTGCCGGTCTCTCATATATTCTTTTCAATAATCTGTGGTTCGCTCTGTTTTTAAGCAAATATTTCTTTGCATCTGCAGCGACTCAATTCCCCCAACAGATGATGAAAGTTTCAGGCAGAAAATGGCTAGATCCCCCCTAAATGATTACAGCAGACCTCCAACAGGTACCCGCAGTATTAAACAAGTGTACTTTAAATTCACTTCTCACGTTTTGTGTTTGAAGCTTCTGTACTTCGGCGAAGTGTCCAGCGCCGTATCCTCGAGATGACATCTATAATTGAGGATTCCACACCTCGCAATTTACGTCCAGTGCCATCGCTCGGTGTCGGCGCAGGAAGCAGTGTAACCTTTATGTAGTGGGGTGGAAAGTGAGGGTGCAGAGGCTGGAGAGGTTTCTATTTGGTTTTAACCGTCACAGACCTGCACGGAATGTTTGCCTCTCTGTTAACCACAAATCTTTACCCCATTTTAATTACACCATAGTTGTGCAGATATTGTGGATGGCAAGAATTAAAAAAAATGTCTGCAATCAATGCAATCTGTTATTTTGCAGAATCGTCCAATATTGCCTGTCTTATCTTATCCAGTGAATGAATAATTAGACCAAGTGAATATTCAGAAAAAAAAACAAATCATAAGCATGACAAAGCTGTTCCTTCAAATAAAAAAAAACATCCTCCATTTCGATTTGTTATGATAATTTTATACATAAATAATTGCTGAAATCTGGGAACATCATGCCACGTAGAAAGCCACATTTTGCATTTCACCATCAATCTAAAGCGCTCCTTTTTGAACTTCAGGAGCTTGCTCAAGCTGTAGATGAAGGTTATAACCTTTTCAAAGCATCCTGACACAGCAGAGCCACATATTATACACAACAAGTGTCCTAAAGGTGATGTGAAGCATATTTAAATTATTTAACAAATTTGAGTGCGCACTTTAGCCAAACTCATCCCGAGATCAGAATTTCTTTTCTTTTCGATGAGCCTCTTTGACATGCAGAAAAGAATTTTTAAAACAGAAGCTGCCCTCTGCCTGCGCTCTCATCTATTAATGGGTTTAAATAATCTGGCTAAACCTTTGGCTTGTCTACAACCCGTCTGATCATCGGACTGTTCACATTTCTTGCCCAAACTTCGCATCTCAGTCAGATCAAACTCATCACGACTGATAGAAACGGTGATCAGAACTATCAAGTTGAAATAAGCTTCTCTCTCTTCAAGTTGAGATAAAAAAGGTAAAATCAGGTGAAAGTGGCAGCCGCTGCCACGTCAGGACCTCGACGTACCAGTGAAGGAAGTCGGACCTTCGGCCAAGGTTAGAGCGATGCACCACCTGCATCCTAATGGCTGTAAAGCAGAATCCCTGCCTGCAGGTGATGAATGAGCGTCATGTCAGGAGGGAAGGAGAACGGCGAGAGGAGGCGAAGAGGAGGAGGAGGAGGAGGAGGAAGATGAAATTTGGCTCTAGAGATGTTGCCCACAGGATGCTCAGGCACAGACCTCAGGAAGCCGTAACCCCTTCACTTCGCCATCTGTGGCTCAGAGGTGTGTGCATGTGTGCGTAGGAATGTGTGTAACTTTAAAATAGACATTTTTTGTAGTTTTAGTGGGTTGATGGGAAGAGTGTGAGTGTGTGTACTGCAGGTGTGTGTGCGTGGATCCTTACTTCATTCATACGGGTACAAAACTGAGTAGCTATGAGTGTGTTTGTATTTTCCTACATACCTGTATACTTCTGTGCATGCCTGTGTGTGTGTATTTTTTGCCCCTGTAACCCCACCCTTTACAAACACACACACACACACACATGCTCAGCACCTCTATCGCCTCTTGCACCTCCACCAGAAAGAACAGATGGGAGAACAGGAGAGAGGTTTCCCACGTCCGCTCCTCCTCCAAACTCAGCCCATCACAGCCCAGCCCAGCCTCGACCCTGCCAGAACCGCCGTGACTCAGCCAAAACACACACACACACACACACACACACACACACACACACACACACACACAGACACACACCTCTACTGGACTCCTCAAACTCCAAAAATAATGTGCCAATCTCACGAGCATGGTTAAATACACATTTATGCTAAGAGCCACAAATTCACATGAGAAAACACACACACACACACACACACACACATCGAGTATCTTGGCTCCCCGACTGTCCAGAGTGACACCGGCGAGCCAAATGATGATGAGGTAATCAAACCGCAGTTAGTGGTGAACTGTCTCACATCTATCTCCAAGGTATCAGTGCTCTGCTAATAAAACGCCGCCTGTCATCAAAGTCTGAAGACAGGGCCGGCGTTCAGCGATGATAAAAACACTTTCAAAAAGTTATTTGTACCTGCTGAAGTTTGCTGAACAGTGGCCTCTGTGGCAACAAGTGGAACTTTTGTTTTCTTCAGTTGCTTTAAAGTGATCATTTTCATCTGTGGGTGAGGTGAGATGTGTTTAATTCTTGTTAAGTCTTTTGAGGTGAAGTGTGTGTCTGTGCCTGCTAAAATAGAGCCCACGACACTTTATAATGCAAAGTTCAGGTACATAGACACAGCTGGACGACCGACTGGTGGTCATAGTGGAACGTTTAGCAGCTTAATAGTCACATATTCTCCTCAGGAAATGGAGCTAAAACACAAGCACGACTCCAGATGAATAATGTTAATGTTTCTCTGTTTCTTCTCACAAACAACTAACCTGTTCGTCATATCAAGTAAAGGGCAAGCAGCATTTTACTGCTCATTTAAGATAAGATAATAAGATAATCACTTATTAATCCCACTGTGGGGAAATTACATTCTTAAAAAAGCTAAAAAAAAACAACAATTAAAGACAGAGATAAAATAATAGAGAGAATATAAACACAAATATACTTCTTTATACAATATACTTCTGCATGTAAAATATTAAACTGTGCAAAAGCTAGTAACTGTAGCTGTCAAATAAATAGTGTGTTAGTGGAGTAAAAAGCACAAAGTATGTCATAAAATGGAAGTACCTCAAAAGTGTACCAAACACAGGACTTGTAAATATGTAGTTGTGTTCCTCCACTGCACCAGATGAAGAAAGTTTACGTATGAGGAACTTTAGGACTTGCTGTGGCAGGAAATGCACCTCGGTTTAACAGTGAAATACCACTCTGTAGCTCCAGACTGCAAAAAAAACTCATACCGGACAACACTGTGAGTAAATCACCGTGTCCCACTCTGCTCCACCTGCCTGGCTGTTAATCAACCACCTGGGCTTCACCCCGCTCGCCACGAGCGCGGCTTTACATAACCGCTGACGCCGCTCTGTCAGGGCCGCATCATTCGCTCGTTCCCTCTCCTGACAGAGAAAGAGATGGCATCAGCGTGTCACAAAATCAATGACAGTTTCATGAGGAAATCATCACTCTTGCGCTCTGTTCCTCTCTGCTTAAGCCCCCTCTGGCTGTT
Source organism: Leiopotherapon unicolor (assembly GCA_036025355.1). Taxonomy (NCBI): domain Eukaryota; kingdom Metazoa; phylum Chordata; class Actinopteri; order Centrarchiformes; family Terapontidae; genus Leiopotherapon; species Leiopotherapon unicolor. The sequence goes on from JAVQJZ010161443.1 coordinate 4,825, forward strand.
TTTTTTTTTCCCGCCACGAGGAAAGAGATAGAGAGAGAGAGAGATGAGGGGGGACGTCTGGCGGACGGACACAGATAGCGACAGATCGCGGTACAGGGCTAAAGCCGGGTAGTAATCGATACAGAGTTGGCAAAGGGCTGGGACTGGGGATAAACAGTGGAGATTGCTACGAGGGACCAGCATTGATGTGTGATTAAAGTCAGAGAATCCCCCCGCCGTCCGGAACTTGTGAGTGAGATCTCTGACGCCGGGGTAATTGGTCTCGGGAAAATCGATGGATTTGGCAAGTGAGCCAGTCGCTTCTGTTGAAAACTGCCGGACGGTTCGGGGCAGACGCCGGCATTTTTTTTAACCGGAGGCCGAACTTGACATTTATGTCTGAATGGACTCAGGGTCTGACTTGATGCAACCTCGTGCAGCCGGCCAAAATATTGTGTTTATAAGAGCCAACGTTTGTCCTTACCGAGGTCACGGCCTCTGTGATTTTTCTGGACTTTAAGCGACCAAGGTGGAGTTTAGTTCAAAATTAAAAATATACACATGGTTGTTATTTTGTAATCCCGCATTTTTATACTCATTGTACCAGCGTGTGAAGACTGAGGCTGTTGTTGACTGGTACTGTATGTAAGAAGGCTTCATTATTTCCCCACCAGAAATGTATTCATGGAAGTGTGTACTACCACACTGGCAGATAAAATTTGTTGCATTTATGGAGACTTGGATGCATGATTTGATATTTTTATATATGTATATTAAGAAAATCTCTATCTTGTTGTTTCAAATCTGCAGTAATTGATGTTTCAGCCATTTGGCACGAGCAGAGACAAATTGCAAACATCTGCATATTATCTTTTTTTAAAAACTGCAGCATGGGACATGTGCATGCAATGAATGTGAATTTAATTCTGGAGCAGGAACATTTTGATCCACATGACAAACTTTAAGTTAACAGCAGCTTTTATGTCAGATGAAAATGACAAATAACGTTTCTCAGAGCGGTTCAATCTGTGAGGAAAAAACACTTCCACCATCCTCCCACAGCCTTTAAAGGATGTTTATAAGCACGAATAACAGAATGAAATGTATAGTAAAATGAATATTTTGAGTAATTGTGCCTGGCTGGGATTGCTGTATTCCTTTGTGGCCTCTTTTAATAAAGAACCGATTTGCCTTGGAAAATAAATTGTGACAAGTGGAATCAGGTTGGTAACGTGATTTCTGTAACCCCACTGTCATCTCCTGCTCTGTTCAACATGACAGCTTTCTGTAGCGCGGGCCTTCATTTTCAAAAAGGTCATTGATGGCGCAGGGACACATCAGCATAAATCTGATGCAGTGACAGCTGTGCCTGGGAGCCATCGCTCTCATAGCGCAGACCAATTAGAGAGGGTCTTGTATCAATCAGAAATCAAATAACATCTCATCAAAACGCACGTCTGTTTTTGATTCCCTCCTTTTCCCCAAGAGAACCGCGGCTCTCCCCAGATCCCATCTTCATCACCCCACACCTCTTTTGGCTTCTGCCTATCTCTTTTTAATTTTTTTTTTCAAACACCCACCCACATATTACCAGTGCATACACTTAGCAGATCTCACATCTTTACACAAACACACACACACTGACACACAGGCTCACACACTGCCCAGGGCAGTGAGGGACAGCGCAGGTAACCAACCCAATTAACACCTTAATGAGGAGGTCCCCAGTCACAGTCTGACTTACTCGACATGCACAGCAGAGCACACGCAGCTCTCATCTTCACAGGCAGAGTATGCGGGTATCTTATGGATCAGCTGATGCAGCGCATGTAGGTTAGACGGTCGTAAAGGTTGGATTTAAAGAGCCATCCCGGGTGAACATAATGATTCTAGCTAGACTGTTAAGTTGTTATATTTATCCCTAATTAACACTTGTGAAAAACGTGTGTTAAAACTGTATTTTTTTCAACATTTGGCTGAATAATAACATACAGAGGCTTTTTAAAAATGTTATTGCTTCCTTACAATGTCATGTTCATTTTACTGTTTTAAGTCTGATTTTGACTTTCACTATTAACTAAAATTAATAACACAGCTTGGTAACCAGCCACTCACCCAAATATGGACACGTCTGACTCCAAAAATCAAGATGGCAACTCACAAAGTTTTTATCGCTTAATAACCTATTAAAACTGTGTAATATATACATGTAATATTTTATACAAATATAATACCTACATGATTTATTTTGTATTCATTTAAACCATGTTATGTTTCTTAAAAGTAAAAGAAAATTGCCCCCGGTAAGAAATAGGTGTTTTCCATTCATGTATCGTGTTGGATGTGTAGATTTCAGCATTGCCTCTTTGCATATCACAGAGTCGTGGACAAACAGCCCTCTGAAGTACATGAATAATTCTCAAGCGAATGGCAAATCACAGAAGTGTGTAATGGAGTGAGCCGCGACGTGCCTTGAGAATTTCCTCAAATATCAAGCAAAGATTAAGTAAAGCAATTTCGAGCAAAGGCACATACACTGCATGAAGCCTCGACTAAATTTGATTTTAATTGATTTTGTGCCAGTTTAATAAACCTTGCAGAACCCCTGACGCGATCACATGAGTAAATAAGGAGTGCTTTTTATTATTGGTTTTATTAGTGGTAGTAGCTTTAGTGATAATCGCTGCAGCGTCAGATGGAGCCGACAGAGTTAAAGAAGATAGAGGAGAGAGAAGGCTGGACTCGAAGTTTCAGACGCCGAAGAAACTTTGAATCTCTCGCCTGTGATCAAAGAGGCAGAGTGACTCAACCTGAGCTCCGGCTTAGCCAGTTGTTCTCTCCTCGGGGTTGGAATACAAGTTTGCCTGGAATAATAACAGCACCTTGATGAGGCCCTGTGACGCACAGACAGGCGAGCATTAGGGCAGGCAGTTTGATTCATGGCTCTGACAAAAATCCTCTTGTTTATGATCACACAACATCTGTTGACGGTGAATCACTCCTTGTAATCAGCACTCTGCTGATCATTTTATCAGTCGCAGCAACGTGCGATAAGGCACTTTGAAACAGTAGATGAAGAGCTACACCTCTGCAGTTTATTTAAATCTGTGTACAGTTGCACTAATAAGGGTTATATTTGTGTGTGTGTGTGTGCGTGTGTGGTTTCAAGCAGAGACCCAACGTGCACGCTCGCCGCAGAAGGCCGATGACGGTGGCACTTTTCTCTCATCAAAGCTGATAAACATCAATGAGCTGTTCAAACGTCCTCCGCCGCCATTAATTAGAACGTACCGAGCACCAGAGTCGACGGTGTGGCAGCGCGAGCAAATAAAGCCGCCGTCTGACCCCGACGATGGGAAACCTGACTGTTATCCATTTGTATTTTTTTTAAGTGAGAGCTTGTGCTGCTGCCACTTTTAATTCCAAACACTAATTCAAAGAGGATTCGTAGGCATTTTTTCTAGGTCAAACATCACTACTTTGAAAAGCCTCCCCCCACCCAGCACAACCTCCTTCCTTTGCTGTTTTTTTTTTCCTTTCTGGCACTTTTTTTGCTTTACTAAATGGCACTTGTCTTGGAAATGACGAGACGGAGGGAGGAGCACGTCGGAGCCTTAGAGGTTACAAAGTGGGACTGAACACATGATGCCAAAAAAGCTCGCGCTCCTGATCCCGGAGAAATGCTTTTTCTGGTGTTTGTTGTTTTCAGCCGCCGCCGTGCCTTACACTAAATCTTCCTCTGTCCTCGGTAGAGCCATGAAACAAAAAACCTCGAATGCCGAGTGAGGCCGTGGGACCAAATACAAGAGACCTTGATCCAGGAGGGCTTAACCGTCAGCTGGCTTGAAGGGTGTCACGGGCCTCCAAGTGCCACGTGTTGAAGTGATGATCTGTGGGGTTTTTTTGGGGCCTATTTTGGCAACACGTTGATGCTAAATGATTACCTCTGTGGTGTTTTGCAACGCTCTGCTCGCCGCCGATCACTTCGGACCAGTGTCACAGTCGCTTTGACATCACTGGACTGACAGCAGCTGCCACAACCACAAGCATGGGCTCCTCTGCTGAGATGAGTAAAAAGACTATAAATAACAGACTGAGGTTTATGTGCAGAGACATTATGAGACTGTACTAAACGACAATGCAGTGATGTTTGATTTAACAAACAAGTGCTGCTGCTTTTTTCAAGCCTGGTCACTGGAACACAAAGTGTTAATCTTGAATTGAAATTAAAGAAAGCATCTATATCTGTAGTATTTTCACTTATTTGCACCATTGGCTGGAAAAATAATCTATGTTAGTGTTATATTGACAACGGCATGAACGATGATGCCTTCACTTGAACTGGCACAAAAAAAGAGGCCTAACCACACAGTCAGCAATGACAAATATAATCTTGAATCTGCAAAATGTGTTGGAATTTCCATCTCTAATACGCGCTGCAGCTACGGTACGGTTTAAGGTCGGGGACAGATTGTGGTTGTGGCAAACAAGCGAGGCAACAAAAACACTTGGTTACGAGTTGGGAAAGACTGCGGCTACGGTTTGAACATTAAATGCACATCTGTGAGGACACAAATTTCAGTTTCCTGCATAAAAGTCGACCACTATGATCGTAAATGCAAGGAATACTGGGCTAAAAAAAAAGAGAAAAACACACAGCAAACCCACCGGATTCTCACCCAGCATTTCTTTGTTTTCCTTTTCAACTTTCACAGTTTTTCCTACTTGAATACCACCAGTTAGACAATATCTTTGACATAAAACCTACAGAAAGAGTCCAAAAGAAAAAAAAGACTTCTCCAGCTCCTCTCGGTCCTCTCTCATCCTTTAGCCCCTTTAATCCTCAAAAGGCAGTGCTGGTTTCCCCAACACATGGCAAGGAAACACTTTTCTTCTACCTATCAAATCGTGTTTGATTTCTTCTCTGTTGAGTTTGTTTTTTTGTGTGTTTAGCTGGGCTACGTTCGGATGCTGCGTGCCCAGTTTCACTATTTATTCCAAACAAACCACTGCTTACAGAGAAACATCAAATTCATTACTGCCTGTGCACCCGAGGGTTTTCCCCAGGAGCCGGCGACCCACTTATCAGTTTACAACGGCAAATACGAAAAGGAAAAAGTGAAAATGACTTTTATTCTTATTAGGATGCCACATATTATTGCTCACATTCTTGCTTTTTTGGCTGCCGTACAGACATTAAACTTACAGTAAAACACGACAGCTGCAGCTAAAAAACCACCATGGGAACTCTGCAGCTGATCAGAATGATCCTCTGAGGTTTATGTTTAGACATGAGAAAGCCCCGAGGCTGGGGAGGTTTGTTTTGTTCAACAGGGAATACAGTTAAACAACACTATGATGAAAGTGTGTCACACTCGCAACATGTCACCCGCGGTGATAAAAGATCATAACTGACTATTCAGGCTCTGAAGAAAGGCGGCATGCTGACAACATTGGCAGTATAATAGTATTAGAAAACATAGAAATACCACCGTTGACATTTCCTTTTATTGCATTTGCCAGGTATTTATGTTACAGCTGATGTAGGAGCCGAGTCTTTGGCAAGCGACTGTCTTTGATCGGTCCCACTTCATTCCTGGGCAACCCTAAAGTTCGCCGCGGTTGCAGATGTTCTGGTGAAAAACACTCGCGGTCACGTCGGACACTTCGTATAAATAGACAGAAAACAAAACATCATCACCATGTACAACCAGTCATTGTGCAAATCTTTGTATTTCTGCTCTGTGTCACTGTTGTTTAGCGGTTGCTCCAAAATAAGCTGTAAGTACTACTTACTGTGGAGCAGGGTATTTTACTGAACAGGCACAGCAAACTTTCATTACCACAAAACTGTGCGTTTTCACTTTTAAGACCTCGGTAATGCTCATTAAAGGGCTGGTAAAATGTTTTTTTTTTTTTCAATGCTTTGTCCACCATAAAGAAAATTCAAATCACCTCTGCTGTGTTGGGATTGAGAGGTAAAGTCAGGCCTGATACAGCTCTGATATAAAGCCCCTGCAGAGGAATACCCCCCCAGGTAGGATTTAAATGATCCACTCTGTCACACCGCCGTGAAATTCGAGAGAAATTACACATGATCATCAAGATTTTCTTGTTTTGTTTTTGTAGCTGGAACTGCTGCTGTGTTGTCTGCACACATCAACCCAAGATGATAAAAAACTCCCATAGAGCTCAATGGGTGCAGGTGTCCTCTGCAAACTAAAGTGGCTAATCCTGACTATAACAAAAAGCTTAAACATTCACTTTTTCTACCCATAGTTAAAGATAAACACTTCAAGTAGTTGCAGCCAAAGAAAAGGGCTGCCATGTAATGACTTATTACTTGACGGTAGAATAATCGGCTCTGCATGGTCACTCCTCACATGAAAGGACAGAGCTCAGCACATCAGGGAGTGGTGAGTGATGATAAAAACCTGCCCCTCTTTCATACTCCATAATTTCAGATCAAACAGGTGGGTTGTGGGTTGCAGGTGGGACTTTTGGGACGGTATGTGAACTGCAAGGGAAAGCCTTCAGGTGAGCGGTACGGCAGTAAAAGAAACTGAATCAAGTGCAGCTTTATTGACAATTGTTGTTTTGCTCATGTGTCCCCTGAACAGTGTTAATTTTGACATGTCACATGTAAGTAAAAGCTAAAATCAGAACAAAGCCACAGAAGAAAAACATGCTTTTCCCCACTCTCTGAGGTTGGATGGTGTTTCTGAGCTGGCAGCTCTTCAGGCTGAGTGACAGGTGTTGAGGTGTGGACTTGACCAATTGAGTGGGAGGAGAGGGGCGGAGCTGACGATACACTTCCTGCCTGGAGGCATAAAGGTGTTTTTTTTTTTTTTTTGGTATTAGCTAAGTGCTATCATGAGCATTTGAAAAGGTTTCTCCTGTGAGGGTCCAGAGGTGGTGTTTGCACAGATGTCTCACCACACAATAGGCAGCATGGTCCAAGAGCTGTAAGTCATATTTCTGTTGTTTTCTTTCTACGTGAGCGTCGCATTAAGGCAGAGGAGCTTCATCCCAAGGGCAGCGTTTGTAATGAGGTAAAAATGACCAAGCTTCTCTGACCCCATTCAAATGCCAAGGGCTTTATGGCTTTATGTGCCTATTTATGACCACTTCCTGGGTGCAGCTGAGGGGAGGGGTGGCGAGCGCAGGGTGCCACTGTGGCTCTATCACTCTATTAACAAAGGGAGGACACGCGGCGGAGCAGCACATTCATCATCTCGCCAGCAGCCCGGCCCTGTGGAAAAGACAATACACATTGCTGTGGGCTCACATTTGCGCGCGCGGTGCTGCAGATGTGTGTGCGTGATGGTGTTAGATCCCTATGTAGTTGAGGTAAGTGATGGCGACATCCCACAGATCCTCTCCAGACAGCTGGGAAAACTCTAATGAGCCTGTGAACCTGCTGAGAAGTGTGTGTGCGTGTCTGCAGATGTGCGAGGATCTGTGTGTGTGTGTATTTACCTGGATGTGTACACAGTCCTTTCAAATCCGCAATTCGCATCCCGAGACTCAACAAAAATAGAACGCTTTTAGAGTGATACATCTCTCATGGTTTGAAAAGGCGGCTCGTCATATTCCCTAAATATAAATACAAAATGAAATCAACTTCGTCTGAACCACAACATCAGCCGTCTCCCTTGGTAACGCAAAGTCCTGCCTGCTTCTCGCCATAAAGAAGAAAAAAAACAGTTGGTGATAAACACTATTCTGTAAGGCTGTTTATTGTTAATACGTGTGTGTGTGTGGCTTTAGCAGTGTGTCATTCGTGACAGCCGCCCAGCAGGAGGGGAACACACTCCATCTTGTGACCTTCGCGGGTGCTAACGTCGTTGCCATGGCAGCACGGCTTGATGCTTTCTGACAGGTCTGATTTGCCCTTGACAGAAATACGGCTGCAGGCCTCGCATCTCCCCCTCGTCCTTGTCTCATATACAGTATATACAGTGTAATATTCGCACGCACACACATATCCATATGCCCACACACACACACACAAGCTTTCATGCAGTTAAATTACATTTTAACTGTATGAGCTCATGGCGAGCTTCCCGGCTGCGAGGCCCCCTGCTGGTGCGATACAGCTGAAGACTAAAGTGAGACGAGGCCGTTTGAAGAACAGAGACTTTCCACTCGCACAGAGAGTGCCACACACTCCACCTCCCTCCTTTTGTCTCCTCGCTTCACTTGACTTCCCCTCGTGACTCTTTATCCCGGCTGGTTCAGAGGCTAAAGGTTCAACAAGGGCTGGATGGAATCAGAGGATGGAGGTGTGTGTGTGTGTGTTATAGTGTAGTGAGTCATGAGGAGATATTTCACTATATAAGATGGTGTTGTAGTGAGATAACCTGATATATCTGGTGATGGTGCAGGCGCACACACACATAAACACACACACTCCACTTCCACTATCCTCCCTGCTCTTAATCTCTGTCTGGGCTGCACGGGGACCCTGAGTGCACCTCCCTGACGTTGACAAAGCGCTATGGGTGTTTTTGGCAGTCGTCCTCCCCTCGCCTTCCCCCTCAGCTACCTGCTCACCACTTCATCAAAACCGCGGGCACCAAAATGGCGAGGGATCCATCAACTTCCCACGCTGAGAGATGATGTCATCAGCGAGGGACGTCTCCCGGGGGATTGTTGCTGATGGCTGACATGGATCAGAACCACAGAGACGCTAAGTAGCCTGCAGTACTGCGGTGGGAAAAAAAACACAAGAAAAACACTGCGTCAGCTACACCAGATGTGAAAATATCTCATTTTACCTTTATTCCCAATCATGCAGGCAAATCTTTGCTCTCAGCGGATGTGAAAGCTGCTATTTATGACTATTTCTCCTTGACTCATCCTCGTTAATTGGTGTTGCAATTAAATACACAAACATGCTCCATGCTTGTGTGCAAGACAAAAGAAAGTTACGAGCTACCACTTGTTTTTATTTTGTGCTGTGAACTAGTTTTTTGAGAGTTGAAGTTTTCTCATCCCATGGAGCAAAATAAAGGGAATCTTTCAATTTTTTTGGTTTATCGCTTCAATAAAACAAACAGACACACTCACACACACACACACACACACACACACACACAAAGTTGTGTGTAGTTGAGTTGAGTGTAACTTACTTACTGTCCCCCAAAAGACAAAACAAATACAAATGGGAAAACACAAATATTGAAAGAAAAAGACTTGAGCTACTACACATACTGAAAGTGAGACAGACAGATGGCACATAAGGCTTAAACTCCCAAATTGCTGTAAACCTGGACAAGTCAGAGACAACACAAATAAAAAAATTTTACCAAATAATAGTACAAGAGGCCAGATCTATGCATACTGAAAAAAAAAAATTGAAATTTTTACATACATATTCGAAAATACTATTCACAGAACTGTGTGATGAGCAAAATGTAATCACTTACTCTGCATGTGCCTAAGTGAAAAAGTATTCACAAATACTATTCACTCAATGACAAAAGAAACAAGTACTTTCTATTTGTAGTTTAACAGAAGCCTCACTGTCACAGGCCGCACCGAATGTAGATTAATCAGCAAAGAAAATACATCATGAAAATAACTCAACTTGTCGAGCTGCTGGAAGGCATAAAACTGTCTTTCCGTATCACAGGAAGTAACTGCAATGTCATTTATGAATTTCAACAGTACTCATAACTGTGGAAAGTTACAGTAATAGAAAATGTTGGACCACTATGGAGCCCTGGAGCAACCATAGAGAGAAAAAAAACATAATTTGAGGCCACGTTTTCTCACATTAAGTTATTGAGTGTGCACAAGATATAGTTAATTTGCTCATTTTTTCATTACTTACCAAGAATGTTTGTAGATCTGCAGTATCCTGGTCTGTTGTGCAAACTCTGTGTGTACACTTATCTTGTGTGCATG
>JAVQJZ010161499.1:0-10057 GCA_036025355.1 Leiopotherapon unicolor
AAATCACAGACACATATAAAGTCTGACTGTTTTATTTTTTTCTTTTATAAATTAAAAATAAAGTCTATTAAAACTACATTTGTGACTATTTTTTTAGAAGCTTAACAAAAGTCAAGTACGGAAAATGCTTTTAAATATTCCCCCTATAGGCTTTATTGTGATAACGCCCCTTCAGCAAACACTATTGATTGTTTAAAAGCTGTAAATGTTCAAAATTACCTCAACTACGAAATTGAATATATATCATGAATAAATATTTTGGTTATGATTAAAGAAATCAGTTGTTATGATGTTCATTTTTAAAGAAACAGAGGTAAAAGTCTGTTTCTTTGTCTTAATTTGAAGCATTGCACTCCAGCAGAGGGCAGTCTGCACAAAGGTTTCGTGCTGTAAACATCCACACTGGATGAGTGCCATAAAATGAGTATCTATGGGCCAGAAGGATCAGTAACCACAGCACAATTTACGGGGCATGAAAAGTAATTAGTCACTATACAGACCACTAATCCAGCCTATATGAAAGCTCCTTTTCAAGAGCAGCCTTAGTACACACGGCTTTACTTGATCTGTAATAGATATCATCATCCCATGCAAACAACAAGGCCGGACTGTTATGATTTAGTGAGACCACATGCACAAACACTAACTGCAGCAAAGTCATAACAAATGGTGGCACAGTGTATATAAAATAACATCACAATAAAATAACACGCCATCGCCATTAAATCACTCAATCCCAGTCTGGATATTACAAGCGCAGAGATTTCTCACCAGGGGTCAAAGGGCCCAGCCCCTTTGCCTTCAGTCTTTTCTGCTGTTCAATTGTGCAGGGCCTTAATCCCAAACTGGCAAGCCTCTTAGGAAAGATGATTTTCAATCTGCAGAGCATGTGGTTTCCTCTGTTCAAACACAAACACGCCCTGCAGCTTCCCAGGACTTGTCAGTTCCTGGGGAACAGCTGTCAGATGTCAGATTTCAGCTGATTCCACTTGAGAGGAGTGTCAGTCACTACAGAACGCAGCAATGTTCCTTTAGACCTCCTGTTACACTTCATTTTCAAGTATCACATTTAATCTTTTAGCACAAACAGCACTGCCACGGCGCTCTAATAGAAACATGTTCTGCTGCAATGTGTGTATGGTACTTTTAATTAATAATAGGATTTTTCCTGTAGGATAAGGACCTGGGGGTGGGCAGTTTTTAATATATCTGGCCTACCCTCTTGAGGCTGTAGAGGGAAAAACAAATACATTTAATTTGAAATATTCATCCTCCTCAGTCGTCTAAGAACAAGAATAATATGATGCAAATACAAGAGATTCAGAAACTTAAAAACAGATGCATTCAAACAAGAGAGGGCGTTGGAGTGGATGGGGATGGATGAGATGTGACAGTCGGTGAGGCAGACCCATTAAAAGCCTTTGAAGTGTGTGCACCTGGTACAGTGTGCAGTCTTAAAACGGCAGGGTGGAGCGCGGCTTGTGCTTGGGAGGGCTGCAGACGACGAGCCAGACCTCTTCGAAAAAAAAACAAAAAAAACACAACAACAGCATCATTTCCCCCAGCCTACCATCGCTGCTGATCGGTGGGAGTCTGAGCGGAGCGTCAGCGGCGAGACGGACGCGCGGCGCGACCAATGGCAAGGCCCGCTGACGCACGACGCCGCGACGCGCGCCAATCGGGCCCCCCCTGTGGGCGGGCCCTCTTCGCCCTCTTGTAGTGTGATTGAATCGGTCCAGTTTGTGTTAGTTGGACGAGCCGAGGAGCAGGAAGAAAGCGACTCACGGCGGGGGAGAGGAGAGAAGAGAAGAGGAGAGAAGAGACAAGAAGGGGTGGGGGCGGACCTCTTCGCCGAACCTGACTGTGGATACCGAACCAGCCGCTGCTCCAGATGCGGGATTATGATCGGGCGCGCCAAAGAATCGTGACGCTTCTTCATTGTCTGCGGCGCCTGAATCCGAGGCTCGCAGGGATGCCTCCGCTGAGCGTGGACAAACAGGGCGTCTGTTTCCAGGGATGAAGGCTTGTTGTGAACGCGGGCCACCCACACGATCGCCAACTTCAGCGCCCCTACGCCGTCCCCATGAAGCGCGTTGCGCACTGCAGTGAAAACGGGATATCGTCGCGTTGTGGATCCGGAATCGGTGGTGAATATATTACCTAATAAGCTGTCATCCAGGCTGGGTGTCCATCCCACCCCCCCTCCTCCTGCAACACAATCTGCAGAGCGCGTCGGTGCACAGTCAATGTAAGGAGCTTTGTCAAGTGGTGAGAGCCACTCTCCGAGGGCACAGATGAGAGGCAAACAATACCATCAGCCACTGAAGTTGACAGCGCCTTGGGAGAAGGATGCTGGCTTCGGGAGGAAGCTCAAAACCTACAGGAATCATACCAAGATAATAGCACAGCCGGGGATCGTGATGAAAGTCCTCCGCAGGAAGAGGATTGTGTTGTTTATGGCCTATTTCTTGCTGCTCGTCCTCACCATGCTCAACTTGGCTAATTATAAATGGACTAAGGAGCCACAGCAGTGCAATCACCAGATGAGGAGCACCACTTATCAGAGCCGGTCTGACATTCGCTTCCTCTACAGGCCCTCCTTGGCCAAAAAGCGACAGCTCATCTACGTCCTGACCACCTGGAGGTCGGGCTCGTCCTTTTTCGGGGAGCTTTTTAACCAAAACCCTGAAGTGTTCTTCTTGTATGAGCCGATGTGGCACATCTGGCAGAAACTGTACCCAGGCGATGCAGTGTCTTTACAAGGGGCAGCCAGGGACATGCTTAGCTCCTTGTACCGCTGTGATCTGTCTGTTTTCCAACTTTACAACAGCCCCGGGGGCAAGAATTTTACCTCCCTGGGACTATTTGGGGCCACCCTCAATAAAGTGGTGTGCTCCTACCCTCTCTGCTCAGCCTATAGGAAGGAGGTGGTGGGGATGGTGGATGATAAGGTGTGTAAAAAGTGCCCCCCTCAAAGCCTTAGACTGTTGGAGGAGGAGTGCCTCAAATATAACACCATAGTCATTAAGGGGGTACGCATTTTGGACGTTAACGTACTGGCCCCGCTCATGGAGGATCCGTCGCTGGATTTGAAGGTGATACACCTGGTCAGAGACCCGCGGGCAGTGGCCAACTCCAGAATCAAATCCAGACATGGTCTGATAAGGGAGAATTTGCAGGTTGTCCGCAGCAGGGACCCAAAACTGCGGCGGATACCTTTTGTGGATCCCGGTCACAAAGCCAACAAGAAGGACGGCTCAGACTACCACTCCATCGGAGCCATGGAGGTGATCTGCGACCGCACCTCCAGGACTTTGAGGACTGCCTTAAACCCGCCCAGCTGGCTGAAGGGGAAGTACATGGCCGTGCGGTACGAGGACCTGGTGGAGAACCCGGTCAAGACCTTGCGGAGCATCTACCGCTTCGCCAACCTCACCACCAACCACGACATCGAGTCGTTTGCGCTGAACATGACCAGCGGCTCCAGCTCCTCCTCCAAGCCATTCATAGTCTCGTCCAGGAACGCCACACAGGCCGCTAGCGCGTGGAGAACAGTGCTCAGCATCCAGCAGATCAAACAAGTGGAGGACTACTGCCACCACGCCATGTCCGTTCTAGGGTACGAAAGGGTCAGAACAGCCGGGGAGGCCAAGGACTTGAGCAAATCACTATTGACACACTCCAAACTGTGAAAAACGTACTCACCACCAAAGACCTTTTAATTTAATGTTCATTTTGCATCGAGTGCCGTTTCCTCTTATTGTGGGATTAAAGCTTTACTTTAAATCAGTGTTCGAGGAGCTCTACTGGCCACATTTGGAATGTATCATGTTTCTCTCAGTTGAATTGCTGTGGTATTTGAAGGGACCACTCCTTTTTATCCTGGAATATTGGATGTGTTTGACAGTGAAAGGCCTGCGAACAATGACTTAATAAGTGAAGCTGCAACAGTGGGGGGTGGGGGGGGGTACCAACAACTGTATAATTCATGTTATATCTTGTTATGATGACACTACGAAGTGGATGTTTTGGGGTTATTTTTGAATGTTCAAAACCTTAAAAAAAATCTGTTTTTTCAGTCTCCATACTGTGTAAAAGTGAAAATAGTCAATGAAAGAAAAACTAAACAAACAAAAAAACAAACCCAGATAACTTATAAAAGCAGAATTGTCATTGCTAATGTTTATTTGTAAGATCTGGTTGGAGAGACAATCAATACATTGGTTTGTTGACGTGCCATAGGTAGAGGTGTGATGAGTAGGCAACATCCAAAATAGCAGTAGTGCTATTTCTAGAGTTTTAAAAAAAAAAGGAAAAAAAAGGATGTTTTCAGTTTTATCACCAAGCCCTCGTAGGATGATATCATGCACTGTGGACAATGTCATGGCTCTGGAGCTGAAAAAGCCTCTCTCGGTGTCAGTGTAAGCAGTCTGTTCTACCATTTCAAATGTTTACAATTGCTTGCTCTTATGAAATCACATGATCTGGGAATATTGCATTGAGTAAAGTTCACAAGTTGACAAGACAGCTGAAGCATCTGTGTTGAACAAGTCCTACTTGCTTTACATGTTCAAAAAAAAGGAAAAAAATCATCATTAGCACGAGACCGGTGGTTCTCAAAGCCTGGTGCATGACGCAAGGTTCCCTTAAAAATGAAAGTGAATGAAATAGAACATGGAGAACATGGAGCCACTGGAGTTCATCAGTGTTGTGGTAATGCTAATTAGTATGTATTTTTAATTACATATAGGTTTTGTTCTTCATACCTCTGTTTCAAGGCATACTATAGTCCAGTGCATTATGTAGTACTGTGCCGTCCCTCACAATTTGAGACCTATTGTGCTGTAATAATGACAAACTTATTGCTACATGACTTAGAGATGCCTTGTGGAGTTTCTTTGTAATAAGTTTATTTTTATATCCAGCATTTCTCACCAAAACACACTGCGTATATATTTTCAATGTTGGATGCGCTTCTTTCCTGATCAAAACATTACAAAGAAATTTGACTTCAAATTTCAAAACCTGCATAGTTGGTGCATTGATGAGCTTCTTGGTGCTTTTAATATTACCTGTAGATCAACTGCAAAGCCACTAGCAGAAATGTGTATCCACATGCACAAAAACAAACATTTAGGGACGCCGGCCTAAAAAAAAAGCTCCATAATAGACTTAGACTTAGACTAGACTTTATTGATCCCTTTGGGATGACTCCCTCAGGGAAATTTAAAAAGATAATAATGTTACTAGTGGTGGAAAAACTCCACAGGGCACCTTTAGGTAAGCATCATACTAATTCAGAAAATCAAAAATACTCCAATTTTGTGATGACACAGCCTTGCGAAATGAGATAAATTGCTCAAAATGGAGAATACACTAATATTAAATTACTTGAAAAGTTAGAAGTATAAAAGTTAAATGCGACACTTCATGAAAACAGAATCCACTCCATCCAGATTTTTATGTGGCGTGTTGAGGTTAAATTTTCACTTCAGTAAAATAGCTAGTTATATTTGGTTTGTGAGGCTCACTTCCAACAGGCAGCATCTATCATCAGCAAAGTTATACAGAAAAGTTTTGACCTTGTTGACTTTGTTGTAAGCTGTTTCGTGCTCCCTCATGGAGACAGATACTTTAGCTGGCGTGTGTGCGTCAGTGAGCAGTTCTCAGTACAAACACTGAAACCAAAGTTCATGGTTCATTACAGGGAACTTTAAAATCTTCAAATGTCAAATTTAAATATTTTGACACTTTGAGCATCACCGACCAAATCACATGTAAACTAGTGAGACTGTACTCTGAAGCTATTTAAAAAATATATGTTTAATTATGTGTTTTTCAGAGGGAACTGCTCCTTTAAGGATAGAACTGAAGGTTGAGCATGTTGAACGGCTACGATTCGGTCTCTTTTGCTGAGGACAAAACTGAATTCAAACATGTGCAAACAAAAGAGAATCCATTGTATGTTTCTACAGCAGTGAAGGACTGAAAGAGGAGCATTCCATAGATGCAACCATGCATTCACAGCATAAAAAAAGAAAAGCCCTAACTCCAAGGACAATGGCTTTATTAATATGAGAGAAACAGTCTGCATATTCACAAAGCCTAACCTTCACAGATTGCATGTGCAGTCTCACAACAACCCGTTTCACTGAAGGGAAAAGGGGCCCTGAGATTTAAAACGCACTCAGAAAGCAGAAGATTGCAATCTATAAGGAAGTCTCACACTGCTGATAGTCTCTTTTTCAAATGTTGTTAATGCACTTAAGCATTTGGAAGTAAGCAAGCCCGCCGCAGAATGATAAGCAAGATGTGGAGGGAGAAGAGGGGGGTAATAAATTCAGTGGAATACATTTTAAATGAGTTGAAAGGATTGCAGAGGAAAACAGTGCAGTAAAAGTTTAATAAGGAGTCTAAGAGCAAAGCAAAGTTGGCACAAAAATACTATTTCAGCTGATTAAGGGAAATAGCGAAGCTTTCAATCACAGCAGAAGTTCTCGAGCAATTCTCCCTGAAGCCTGAAACTGAGATGTTATGCAATCGAATGGCATGAAGCTGCTCCACTGATAATTAATGTGTGATTTAAAGTGTTGCATTTTCACCAGAAGTGTTGCGTTATGATTTAGCTTGCTCTGTGGAAAAAAAGGGCACTGTTCTCAGTTTTTGCTTTTAGTTGGTTGTGTTGGACATTAGGGACCTAAAATTGTACATCTATTCCACCTATTAAATTCCTTGAAACCGAAGCAAAACAAGCTATGGAAGTAATAAGTAGAGGAGCAGAAAGAGCAATGGCCTTTGTAATAGTTTTTTCTCTCTCTCTGCAAGTGTGTCTTTGCATGCATGTCAGCACAAGAAGGGTCCGGGACCTTTTGGGAGCTATTGTAACTCGGACTCCCGGTCGGCTCCTCTCACATGCCCCAACCAGTGACCCCATTCACTGTGGGAGGCAGGGCCTTAGCCTCAGGGCGGCAGAGGCTGATAAGCTGGGGTCAGAAGACACTCCTGAAGCCTCAGGCTTCTTTGGCAAGAGCTGGAGCAGTGCCAAGACCCAGGTCTCCCTCCAGCAGGTCGTCCTGGTGCTCAGATCCAGATTCACCTCCTATAGATGCAGGCCGGTTCTCAGTTTTGTCCAACTCGAAAGTGGAGTCATCCGGTTCAGCCTCACACAGCTGTTCCTCATCCTGGAGAGCAAGTGGAAAATTATAACTGATGATGAATATTTCTGTGTTCTTCTGAAGATATTCACAGTATGTATCACCACAGGGGACGTACCTCCTGGTTATGTGGGCTGCCAAAGAGTCTGGCAAACACCCCACACCACCGTGGCAGCGAGTCAGTCAGTGGAGGGCCACAATGTGTCAGCAGCGGCTTGAGATATCTGTGTTCTTGTTAAGGCATGGTGGCGAAGGTGCGTGAGTGTCAATGACAGCAAACAGTAGAGAGGAAAAGGGGTTTGTTTTTATACTCTTCAAAATCTGGCCTCAGGCCACAGAGTCATAACGGTAATAATACTAGCAGAACCAAAGCACTTCCCACTAGGGGCCCATTTTGAGATTATGTGTGAAAATAAGTAATTGCAGTGCTTTACAGACATATTTTAGAGGGCTCATAAAGCTTCAGAATCAAGGAATAAAAATCTTAGTTTCATCCAAGTATGTTATTTAAGGGAGTGACCTAAGGATGCTGGAGGGTGGGAAGGAGTATTGTTTTAGCTCCGGATGTCAGAGGGTAAATTTGAATGACTACATGAGAAAGAATTGGTTAGAGTGAATCATTCTTTTCTGGAGAAAAACATGTCATACTGATCTATAAATGCACAATATTTTACACAGAAGTGATTCATTAGAAACTATAACTCTGGCACATCTGCTTTTTTTCTTGAACATACTGCATACCCAGCCACTGTCACATTGAAAAACTAATGCACGCCATAACACACATATCAGTCACAATGTCACTCTAGTACTCTGTTTCCATCCAGACTCCCACACTCCCTCTTCGTCTTTCTTTCTTTTTATTTTTTTACTGCGCAAGTGAAAAATGAAAATATAAAATACGACAAAGACGGCCTCGCTTCTACCAGGCACAGAGCACAGCGAGAGCCTGAACAATGACACAGCCATTTTCAGATTTCACTGACACCACAGCACTGAATGCACGGATGTTAAAATGATAAACATCTATGCAGTTATATTAAGCACATTACTCCCCTTATATGGTCATTGTCAGCCTAATGTTGCCAGTGGCTCTCCATTTTCAGCATAGCAGACTGCAGAGAGCTGGATATTAGTCATTCAAGCTTTAGGTGCTTGTGCTATTTTGGTTCTGGATGGCTAAGTTGTTAGCAT
The DNA here is from genome assembly GCA_036025355.1 of Leiopotherapon unicolor. NCBI lineage: Eukaryota > Metazoa > Chordata > Actinopteri > Centrarchiformes > Terapontidae > Leiopotherapon > Leiopotherapon unicolor. The sequence continues at coordinate 8,349 of JAVQJZ010161499.1, forward strand.
ATTTAATATACATGCACCAGCTCTTGTCTGCTGGGTAGCTGTCTTAAGTAATAAAAGCCCACAATAAAATATGCAACAGACTTTCCAGGAGGGAGCGCTCTAACAAGAGCACAACAGCAGAGGGCTGAGCAGAGATAAAAAAAATAATTAACTCACAGAAAATGGCTATCACATGTGCTGTTATCTTGTTCAAGGCAAAATGGGTCTTGGCACTTGACTGAAACCAGAGGCAAGGTCAGACCTGGTTTATAAATGCGTTTAAAGGTTGGTAAAAGGCAATGCAGGCGAGTATATATTTCAAATTAGTGCCGAATGTAGAAGTAGAAAGGGCTGCTTTTGGATGCCAGAAGTTGTGGTAAAAGTCCTCTGAAGGTGTTGCAGGCTCAAATCAACAAACACCTGTGATGGCAGCAAGTCACCTGATAATAACGATGATATATTAAGAGTCTTTTTTCAGGCCACATTTTTCTGCATGCAGCTTGGCGACAGCCGATCTTGTAAAACACCTGATTCTGTGTCCTCTCCATTACAGACCCTTACTAGCACATTTCCTGGCTTTTAGCTGCAAAAAAAAATGCTGTCATTAATAATTGCCCTCCTGGAGGTTTTCACACTTTGCTCTCCTCGTGCCTTGGGGAAAAAAAAAGAAAAACAACTCTTCAGTGATCCTATAATTTCTGGACGAAAGCAACCTTTGTACCTCACAGCCTATAATGAATAATATGGGACTCAGATGTGGCAAACAAGTACACAATCCCCTGGCATGAGCGCAAAAAACCAAAAAGGAGAGGGGAAAATGATCTAATGTGTTCTTTGGCGCCAATTCTTGCATTCTGGTGCCGTTATCAGCAATTCACAAGAGGTGGGAATTATGGGCACCATTCTGCCAGCTAACAGGATTTATTTATAAATGTCTCAAACAAGAGAGAGGAAGAGAGAAAAAGAGTGCGGGAGAGGGGTGAAGAGGCAAAAAAAAGGAGGGGAATAATGACTCTCTTGGGACCTGCAAGAGTGAGTTGTCTTCTTGTCTGCTCGGTGTCTCCACACTGGCATAATACTAGACAGGGATGGTAATTATAACTGCTAGGGCTGCTTCCTGCTTTACAATGGTGGCAGGTTGCTTGTGTGTGTGTGTGACTGAGTGAGAGAGAGAAAAGTGTCTAAGTGTGCTAAGAGGTGCTGAGTAACAGTGTGGGGGTTGAAGCCCAACTGCTGTTTCAGCCATCATCCTGGCAGGCTCAATCCTGTCCTGCAACCACGCGTCACCTTTTTCCGACCTCTCATCAGTGGAGGAAAGTAACTAAATACATATGCCGAAAGAGAAAATAAAATACAAGTAGGTACACATACAGATGAATGTATGGCAATGAGCAGTTCAAAGAAATGATGAATGAAATGGATAAAACATCAATTGATTGATACAGATATTTCAAAACAGGTTCGGGTTTCATCATGTAATCGACAAAAGGCCCCAGAACATCAGAAAAACATCTGTACTTTAGTGCTGAATGAGAGCCTAGGTGTTTCATTTAAAAGATGAAAAGCATCTTGTTTAACCATTTTTAGCCCTGGGAGAATTTGATAATTTCTAATCAAAGAAAATAAATGTTTGGGCCACGGCCATCTCCACATTAAACCGAAGAGAACATCACTACCATTGTTGTCTCTGTACTGTAAAATGTAAATGTGCAGCAGTTGTTAAGATTATC
>JAVQJZ010161512.1:0-10985 GCA_036025355.1 Leiopotherapon unicolor
GATAGTTTCTTAGCAACCACGTTATTAATGTGAAAAGCAATCAATCACACCACTTTGCCATTTGCAGGAGATAAAAGTCAGATCTCCTGACCTCTTTTTGTTTGTGGATTACCAAAAAAAAAGGAAAAAAAATCAAAAGCCACAGTGTCTCATGACATTAAAACAAACTTCAGGAAATCCATGGGTCTGTGTCCTCTTCATTTCACGCACGTCCCCGCGAAATCAGTAATAATCAGAAACATCTTAATCATTTTTTAAAGAGCCAACTGCCTCCCTCCATGTCCGACTCTGTCTGTCCGAGAGGGGCAAAGCAAGCAATTCGGTTCATTAGTGGTGAAAAGGAGGAGAGGATGGAGAGAAGAGAGACAGGGAGAGAGGGAGAGAGAGAGAGAGAGAGAGAGAGAGAGGGAGGAGGAGGGTGCGAGGAAGAGAGATGTGTGCTATATCCTGAGCAATCTATCTAGCTGGTGCTGAGGGTTAATAGCTGCTGCCAAAGATAAGTGAATTATAAGCTGTTGCTTTCACCTCTACACAATCTACTGCCAAATTGCCCAGTCACAAAATGAGGGTGTGGATTTTTTAAAAACAACTTTTTTCTTATTATTATTATTTAAGAGAAATACAAGTTTAAATTTGTGGAGAAAAAAAATCAGGGAAGCTCAAAGAGGGCCTCTTTTGTAAAGAAATGTTATCTTTTATTTTCCTCCTCTCTGAAACAAACAGCGCGTGTTGCAAATGTTTTGTCTGTTCTTCCGAGATTGCAAATATCTTTTTTTTGCACAGAACTCACTCTGTTTTTTTTTTTTTTGCACAGTTTCAAGTCGCTTATTAGAACTTAACCCCTGATTACACGCACCAAGGCGATTTAAATCTGATTATCAAATTAGGAGACTTTGAGACAAATCCTCTTAGATCTGATACTGTTGACTGGAGAGAGAAAATGGATCTCCACACCCGTCACGTAGGTAACGATGCTGTCCTGAAAGGGAGTTTTAAACCGTATTTGACAACAAATGCAGCTGCCCCGCTATTTCAGAAGATATTAGAGGAAAATGAATGCAAATCTGTGTGCAGGAGCCATCTGGACGTGGAGAGAGGGAGTCAGCTGCTCCGCACACTGAGGCGCGGAGCCTGAATCCGTCTCAGCTCATTCTGTGGGATCATCTGCGTGGTGGGCTTTACACCGTGGAAAATGCGCTCTCCATCATTAGGTGAAATGTTAGCATCAAAAAAAAGAAAAGAAAAGAAAAAAGAAATGTTGATCCCCCACGCGTTTGTTGTTTTTTTTCCTTGTTTTTTTTTTTTAGCGGCTGCGTGCGTAAACTTTGCACGACCGCGGAATTAAAAGGATCTCAGTCACATTTTCTCATTTCTCACTTCATGGGCAGAAAACCAACAAAAAAAAAAAAAAAAAAAAAGCTGTTTCCGAGCTGGAGGTAAGTGATGGGTGACAAGCGGGGAAACAAGTGCAAACTATTTGCCTGATCTGTGCGTCTTGGCCGCAGTGAGCCAGGCTGAATGCTCATTTAAATGACCGGCTGATGGGTGTGTGTGTGTGTGTGTGTGGTGGGGGGGCTGTTATCTCACTCCTCTATTCAGTGGCCACAATGAATGAACCCCCAAAGATTTGGGCCTGACCACTGATATAAAACCAAACTCCTCGGGACGCGTGGCTCCCAATAAAAAAATGTACACGGTGACTCCCGGAGACCTCCCGTCTCGCCGGGACGAGCCTCCTCCGTATTGGGGGTGACGTCTTCCTTTTTTGTGTGAATTTACGGGGCGAGGCCCTCATGATCTCCTTAAATTTGCATGTAAATGGCGACATCAGCCTACACGCGTGCCAGGGGCCAGCGGGCCTCCCAGATGTCAAGGCAAAGTCAATCAGCCGGCCGCTGCCCAGCTGTCCATCGATGCACTTTATTGGGACAACACTTTCATTATGCTCACCTGCATTGTTTCCTAATGAATTGATTGGCAAAAAGAAAGGAGGGAGGTGGAGGGCTGGAGCGGGGAAGAAATCTTATTAGCAGCCACCAAGCAAGTTCGCTCACGGCTTTATCACAGAGGTTGTTTTAAAGTGATCTTTTTTCCGATTAAATATTAATCAAATACGCCTACAGTTACGCATCACTCCAAATTCCATATGGAAGAAAGAAAGAAAAAACAGGCAGGCAGGCAGCCCACTTTATTGTTTACAGCAACTCCACCAACATGCTTTATTCTGTCGTCTGGACCTGCCATGTTTTCTGTGTGTGTGCCTGAACTAAAAAAATATATATATATCTCTATACTTGGGACACGTGTAGGGTTTAAAAAAAAAAACAATTATTTTCTGTGAGATTCACAACCTTTGTTTTTTTAATTCACATCACTTGTAGCTGTAGCCTATTATTTTTTAGATGAACTTTAACTTGTGTTTTCAAGATTTTTGATCATAAGTAGTATAAAAAACATAACATTTATAGGTTGTTTTTTTAATTATAATTAAATGAGTAAAAACTCAGCCACATGCTTCTCGCAAACTTTGTTTCCAGGAGCCATTAACGTCGCGGGCCGAAATGGATGCAAGTCCGCGGCTCCATGTGACATATTCAAATATCACATTAAAACACAGTTTGCGCCTTATTTTTTAATTATAGAGGGAGGTTGGGGGAGGGTGGGGTGGTGGGGGGTTAAAAACGCGAATGGCCACGAGTGATGAGATCAATCATGTGGGCTGCTCGTGTCAAGTAGTTCCGGCTGATAGACGGACAGCGCCCCTCGTTGGTTACACTTGAGATCATTGTGTCGATATGAGGCAGCTGTGCTCCTCAGTGACAAGATAGCTAAATCTCAACATAGGTTTATCTAACACCCCATCCCCACCACACACACACACACACCAGCCAAACCCACCACCTCCTCCCCTCCCTCCTCACCAAAAGAAGAAAAAAGAATTTAAATTACTGTTTGTACTCAGGACAAAATTATATCTCAAACAATAAAAAAACACTTTTTTTTGCACTCATATTCTTAAATATTTGCTCACCAGCGCGCACAGGAGAAGGCCAAATTAAATTAAAACGAAAATACATATTTATAGAGCTCAAATGAAGGAGGGCAGAGCGCCTGGTTGTTTCCCATGCGGTGAAATGACTCGCAATTAAACTGTCACGCAAGCCACGTTATTATTATCATTATTATTATTATTATTATTATCACTTAAAAAATATCATAAACTCAACATGTGTCTTAATTATTTTTTTATTAATATTATCATTATTATTATTTTGTGGATGCAGTGCTGTGTGAAACAAACACACGCCACATGGTCCGGTGTGACCTCACATTTCGTCACTAACTTGTGTCCGGGTGCTCGTGTTAATTGCGCGCGCCGCTGCCGAGCCTCCCCGTCAAGGGCATCGCCCGCGTGCGCACGATTTGCATTTCCATTCTGCTGTGGAAATGATGAGGAGAGTTTCTGCGCGGTTTAGAGCCTCGCGGCGCAGTCTGTGGGCGAATTACATTTAAAGAAGGCGAGAGAAATTAAATAAGAAACCGAGACCACTTCAGGGCTATTAACATCTAAAATATCCCCTGGAAATTTGGACCAAAATACACATGACCAAATATCCAGCGCCCGCACCGTCGCCCCCCCCCCTTCCTAAAACACCCCCCACACCACCACTCCCACTCCAGTCTTGATTGCGTCCATCACCTCTTTGTGGGCCTATCTGGGTGAGAGGGAAAAAAAAAACCTTTATTCAAAAAAAGTTATCACGCTGCCTCAGTGGCATTGATGGACGTGAGGTACATTTGATTATTCAGCCCCGGAACATATTAACTTCTAATAAAGGAGCCCTAACACCACAAACACCAGACTGTGTCACTCAGGGAAAGGAAGAAAAAAAAGTAGACTCTGAAGGTCATTTAATAATCTCATCAATAAGTATGATGTGGGCACGTGTTGCATCTGGCAATGTGGCCTCCAAAAACAGGGGGCATCAGCTTTAACCTTGTTTTTTTTGTTTTTTTTTTAGAGCGCATGTGCATGACCACACAGGCAGCAGCAGCAGCCTCAGTCCTCAGGAGAACTTTAATTTGCCTATTGACCCCTGTGATGGAGCTACTGCCAACTTATAGTGATACTGGCCAACCTGGAGGAGCCCACTACAATTCTCAAGTCGCTACCGCCAAAAATGTATATTTCTCTACATGTTGCATCAGAGCCACTAATTCGATTCTGCTGCAGATTAGCAACATTAAGGGACACAGATCTGAGGGGGGGTGATTGGCGAGGTGGCTCCTGTATGTATGAGCGATGCATACAATTCATTACCGCTCCACGACTGAATTTTGATTTTACTCGGAGATCCTTATTAATATTGAACCGCGCTGCTATTAACAGAAATGTTAATTATGATGTCAAGACGGAGGGAGTCAAGGTGAAAGCTGCACAGCATTAGCTAAAAATAATCCACGCCAGCCAGAGTACAGTATGATCCTGCAGAGGAGTGTTACTGGCAAGGGACCTTTTTGCTGCAACAAAAGAGGTGGAAAAGAGGAAGTAAATGAATTAGAGTACAAGCCAGATTTTGTCTTTGTTTCATCCACACTTGTCCTGTCCCTATTTTCCAACCTCTCCCTTTTCCTTTGCTATTGGAAGTGCTGCAAATTGTATAATGCTGGTCTTTGTTCTACAGAGTCAAGCCACATGAATAGCTGTCCTGAGCACACACAAAAACACACTGACAAACTGATCATCTTAAAAAAGCAACGCCCTGGTGCTCACTTGGCCTACTTTCCACGGCAGCGCTGGGACGTGGGAAGAGGAATAGAATTCAGGGGAGGATGTTCTTGCACTCTGGGAAACATTCAGTATAGCAAGTGTGATGCACATAAACATAGCCTTTGCATTGTCAACCTTAGACCGCATTTGCCCCAGATAACTAGTCCCCGTGTGCTAGACTATTCTCTTTGACTTTGCAATTGAAATCCTGAGAAGATTATGCCAAAGCTAAAAGAGGCAAACTCCAGGGTGGGATTTCAATTGTCAATTCCTGTTGGATTTTATAGCATTATGACATATAGTACACCATCTGTTACGCTTCCTGTGACTAGGTCTCGGCTACGTCTGCACAAGTGGTGCCTACTGATGTGAACATCATTACAACTAAGACCTGCGGTTTTGAATGGACAGCAAAAAAAAAAAAAAAAATCCAATCACTGATCTTTTTTCCTCTTGTAAGCTCTCTAACACAGATGTATGACTAAGCAAAGGGAGGTCTCTAGGTTACCAAATGCAAGGGTAAATTAGGAAAGGTGCCGGAAAGTAACCACTCCTAACTTTAGCTAAACAGACTTCCTGAAGCGGCAGATAATCTGGGGCTTCTATGTACACCGCCTAACCAAATGTCGACATCTGTGAGGGTGTGCATAAAGAAAAGCTCCACAGAGAAACGGGGGGATAATAATCTTAGTTCCCCTCACCTTCAGCTCGCCCATGGGGGTTTAAAAGGGAGATGAAGAAATCCTATGTAAACATGCCAAGTCAAATTTTCACTTGAAATGTGACATGGAGGCAAAGGCCAACCTTGGTGCATCACTAATGCGGTTCCGCACATGAGCGTTCAGTGCCCCTGGATGTAAACAATTGATGTATTCAGTCCATGGTTTGAGCACTGACTCACTATGCATGCTTAGAGTGTTTGAACATCCGTCACTGTACGTTTAGTGCATAGGTGAGGAACCCAAAGAAGTCAACACAAAGCTTGTACACAATCAGAATCTCTGTTCTCGATAGCTTCCGTGAAAGTGAGTTTTGCTCTCCTGAGAAACATACAAAGTTTGAGCATCTGTTCCATCATGTAGTCTTTGTGGAGAAATTAAATATTGAACTGATCTAGTGTACCATGAATGTTTCACTCACATAGTGATTAGACAGACTGGAGAGGCAAGACATTGCAGCACTTTACACTCTATTTTAATATACACTATTTGTTGTTTGTGCCTTTAAGTGTCTTATACACCAGATTATATTGTTGTTGTAGAAAATGGTTTTAATTCTTGCTTCAATTAGGCTTAACATGCATGTGCACTTCTAGTACACACACTAACACAAGCAAATGCCACATGCATACGTATGCACAAAACAAAATGAGCCTCTGTACACAATGAGCATTATGAGTGTAGTCCAGCTGATAGTGCACATCAATTTAATTGAATAAAACAAACAGAAATCAGAGTTTTGGTTTTATGATTCAATTATTGACTTGGTGGCATCTGTTTTTATGCATTTATGTTATTGTGTACTATACAGCAGAAGTACTGATTTAAATTAGTTTTGTTGTTTGCAGCAGAAATCTAAGAATAAAGGACATCTCTTTTCTTATTCCATCAGCCTTTGCGCCAAATCAACAACTGTCTCCAGGGAGAGCCCCCCAAATGATGTTTTTTGACATTAACATTCGGGATTAGACGAGAAGACCAAGGTAACATGCAAGCAGGAGAAGGAAACGGTATCATCACAGAGATCATAAAATGGTGTCGTGAGTAGTCTTTTGTCCGGGACCATAGGAGAGTTCTGTTGCTAAAGGGAAGGACAAAAGCAGAAGGCGCCACGGGTATAAGGTTCCCCTGAGCAACAATGCTGAAAGTTTCAACTTGCAGCACATGGGTGTAACTTTAACTGGAATACTGTGGATCAAAGACTCACAAACAAAGTGGGTGGAAATGCTGGAGGAGTGTCTGTGCTCAAGTGAAGGACAGGTTCACTAGAGAGAAAGCGGGAGAGACCATTTATGAGACACAGACCAGGCAATCAAGGCTAATTACTGAGACTGTGTTTAGCGAACTTAAAGGGCAGCGTGATTCAATTAACAAAATTGACGTGCATTATAATTTTTGCTCATTTTGAAAAAACAAAATTACCCCACTTACAAAATGTGTGGTAAAACAAGCTCATCCCATATAAAACAAAATCAAAATGAAATTGAATTAAACATGGAGATTTGAATTTTCTCACTGCTTTGCGCAGGCTTAATAGACAAGAGGATACATGGCAGACTTTGTATTGCGTCTCAAACATTCATTCTGTGCTCCTGTCTCTGTCTGTCATCTGCTCCAGAGTGAGAGAATTATTTAGTTCTCGTTCTTTAAATAAGAAACACAGCCTTGAAATTTGTGGGGCTTAAGGCAACTCATCAGGTTAGATCAGTGCAATGTGGATGTGTAACCTTTACACTGCAGTTGAACCTGCACATACAAGTGTTATGAAAGGTCCCTGTGGCACTCTGCTCTTCTGACATGGATTTGAAGACTTGCCACTTTATTAGCTGCTAAGCCCCCAATACTTGTTCTATATAGTGGAGGCCTATGTTATGAGCCGGGATCTCATTGTCTTGCGTTATTAGAAGAACAGTCGGCAGCACTCGCTTATCCCCCCGAGAGAATAGCCTGACTGTTTGAAGGGAAGCTACAAGTGCAATTTAACCCATCTTATTTACAATATGATCTGTTACAAGGACATCATTGCTGCAAGAAATCACATCTAATATATCCCCTCAATGTGATTCCTTTTCCTGTTCCTGCTGATTTGGGAGAGTATATTTTGTTTGATGTTCACTTGCGCGCTAAGAAAAAAAAACTTGAATCTGTCATATTAAAGTTGTTGGAGCGGACTTGGAGATAAACTGAAAACTTTGCTGGCCCACATGCTCCTCCGAGTCGGAACTGCTCTCACATATATTTCACTATGACGGTCAAAATCAAAACAATTGTTCTGTGCTTAAAGGTCAAAACAGTTAATTAATAAATGTAGAATTCTTCGTGATAATAACATCAGCTCGGGGAGAACAAGCAGTTTGTGATCATCACTTGTGTGAGGCGCACACACTTATCTGCCAAAATGGAAATTATCCATTGGCGTTGAATAATAAGTGCCATAGTGCCATCTAGTGCACACATTTGCACACTGAAGAATGACAGTCCCTGTATGTAAAATATACACTGTGTCTTACATGTGTAGACACGGAGCCTTACCGAAGAGGCACAGCTGGCGAAGAAATAATACACAGCAGAGGACAGTGTCCCATTTACACTGATCGCTTGTGTACTTCGGTGTGTGGTTTAACTACACCGAATGACCACACTGAAAATTCCCACTCATGGGGGAAATAAACGCGGAGACAAAGGTTTGTCTTTCACGCCAGGTCTTTGACAACCCTCAGTTGTGGAGAGCCGCAAGGATAATCTCTTTCAGACAATGAGACAATGTTGAAGGCTGTGCATGCAAATTATACTCTGCCATCTAAATTACAAAGACATACACAGACCTCAAGTCATCAGGCCTCATATCTCACTCATCGGGGCCTCCTGGCTGTTAGGTTGCCAGAGGATGCTATAGAAACAACAGAACAGAAATAATAAGAAAAAACACATGAGCCAAAACAAGACTCTTGAATAATTGATTGTGTTTGTCTTTGCTGTTTGTGTGTGTGTGTGTGTATGTGTGTGTAAGAGAGAGAGAGTTAAGACTGAGGGTCTGGACGGAGCTTATGCCCCTGAGCAGAGCAGACACATCCACTGGCCAATGGTTTGTGTTAAAAACTGTCTGATGGACCAAACGTGGGGGGAAGGGTAATGTTTGTGTGCGCAGGGTGCAAACGCATGTGTATGGGTATTTACGTGTTGCCTCTGTGTGTGAATTCAAACTGCAATGGACGAGGACAATGTTTGATTTTGTCAAAAGAGGCTCGGATATGATGAGCTCATGTTTGAAATCAGTTCACTATTTCTGTACTCAGCTGCCTGAGAATAAAATGAAGCACAGATTTCCAGGATAACAAATGCTCTTTGTTAAACGGCTCAGGAATAGGTATGTTGTAAGATGTTAAAAAGTCAATATACCTTCATTTTGTCTGTGCTGGTAATGAGCCATATTTTCTGGGGAAAATGGCTGCTTCTCCGGAGGCACCATGTCTACTGAATGTGGCCCTGATCCTGGATAAAACAGAAGGCTCACCAATCAATCTCTCCAGGTTGCCCACAGCCAGAGAAAGCAGCTGCACCACATGTTTGCCTTGCGCGATAGCGACAAGTTAACATACGGGCAGCACAGTAACCATCCACAAGCAGCCTCTAGCTGTCTTATAATGAATTCCCACAGGGATGGGGAACTATCAGAGTCAGTGGTGTTACTGGAGGCTCGGAATAAAGTCAACACCTCTCCTTATACCTGATGAAGCTACGGCACGGCAGCACACACACACTCACACACACAGTCACAACAACGAACCTGTAAAAATGTGAAAAATCTAATGTACACAACAATTAAGCTGTACGGTTTATTAAATCACAAATTAGGCTCGAATGCTTCTCCTTCACATTGGTGAAGACAAACAGATCCTTATGATTTTAATGGGGCGCTATTAGTTAAGGCGGCATCTTTGTTCGCTCTCATTTATGAGAATTTTATATATATTGATATATATAAAAAGAGACAAAACAAAGAAAATTTTCGGATTGTTGGTTTAGTATTTGTACCCACTTTCAATCTGTGTTCAACAAATACTGCCTGCACTGCCTTATCACACAACTACACAATCTGTTGCAGACAGAGGTGGAAGCTATCAAAGTAAAAACCACTGCAGACCCATTTGGTGCTTTGTGGAACTACACAGGGCTCCTCGTGTACAAGTCAAGGATGTTTTAGAGGTTCAAGTGGTGCCTGAAATAATGATGGTTTTACAAAGCACTGGTGAACCATCTATTTTTAATCTTAAAGCGAACATCCCCACATCTACTAACCACAAATGGGATCAACACACAAGCTGGTGTTAAGTACTGTGGCTAACTACATTAAAGGACACTATTCAGCTGTATTTTAGAGAACGCCTGTAAAATGTAAAATATTTCAAGGTATTTTTTTTCATTTCAGTAAATAGTCAAAGCCCATTTGATTCATACCTCCACTGCTGGTACAGGTTGGCCCACCTTTTTATACTGTATATAAACACATACCTATAAATGCAGATAAAATATTCCTAACTTCCAGACCTTTGCTCTCCAACTTTTCAAGGGATGCTGTAAGAATGATGAGATGGATGTGGAGCTCAGGAGATCCCAGGGAGATGGTTTTGGTGAGATCTGGTCCAGGTTCCAGGTCTTTCTGGGTTCATCTCTGTCTCTTTTTTCACCCACTACCTCCAGGACAATCTGCAGCACACAGAAAAGTTTAAAAGCACAGTGAAAACAACACCATTACTGTGCAATGGACATCCAGAGCCTATAATCACAGCTGCTCTAAGTGAGTGCAGTTGATTGGCTTGAATAACACAAGAAACATGTAATATTTCTTTAATAGCTCAATTTTAATTAACAATAATTTCACCATGTTTATACCCCATTTAATTATATGTGACAAATAAACTTTAAGATCAAGTTGAAAGAGAAGTATAATTTTTCAATGGACACTTGCTATTTTAAGATAAAGAATAAAACAGAAATATATATTAACAACTAGGGAAACATTTCACTTTTCAGCAAAAACAAGTATTAGTATCTATTAAAATAGTGTGATCTTATCAACTAGTATACTAAAGAAAAACATTTCTCTGGTTATTCTATTTTATGCATTGAAATGTGGCCCAGATATTACATATTCTCACACTTCATCAGCATTTGCAATTGTTTTATATTTTGGGATGTGACTTTTTTGCAGCACAATCAGCCCCAGTGGGCTGTGCTTCTCCTCCCAATTCTTGGCAACCCCCAACCCTTCAGAGAGTGCTATTTACAGAAAACTAAGCACAAAACAACTACTATAAAAGCAAATACCACTGTTAGAGAACTATTTCTGTCCATATATTTTGCATCATGATTTTAAGCATATGCTTGCAAAAATAGGCAACATACATGTATTCGTGGCACACTTTTAAACTGATCCTGAGGAGAATTTGTAAAGTTTGTAAAGTTGCCCTAATATAATGTCTCCTACTTAAAGA
>JAVQJZ010161533.1:0-12165 GCA_036025355.1 Leiopotherapon unicolor
GCCTTGTGTGTTTTCATTCTGGCAACATTTCTCAAGGATAAACGACTCCATTTTTAGGATGTAGTATGACGAGTTGCAGCTTTTGGCACAGTTACTTAAATGAAATAAAACCAAAATATGCATATTAGTTCTCTATCATAAAGGCTAAAGTTCCTGTATCTTCTTTTTCTCTTTTAACTCTGTAAACCTCACGTAGTTAAACTTTTAATCTATTTTATCAGACTACTGGCCTCATATACTTCAGCAACAAGGATGAACTCACTTTTTGTCTTTTGAAGTAATAAACATAATGAGTCTATGGCCCCCCGATGAAAGCCTAGCGTTTGCAGTATTACGACCTGGGTGACGGTGGCTACCTTCCCAGGAAATCCACAAACGGCACACAGGTTTGGCTTTTAACAAGGCTTTTAACGCACAAACAGACTCGCTCTTCAGCTCACCTGTGTATAGAGCAGTGCGAAATGAGAAACTTTCAGTCTGATAAACATCGAGCATTATTCAATAATAACATTCATTTGATCTGTTCACCTGCACATCTCTGAGATCAGCAGGTCAGAGTTCTGCTATAATTATTGATTATGTGTTGGCAATAAGATTTTATCATGGGTTTGTAAGGGTGATATCATGACAGAAGTCGTCTGAGTGTGGCTTTTTAAGACTTTTGGTAATGAAACATACATAGTTTAAACAAATAAAACAAACATTTATTTAGTGTTTTTACCAACACACTTCTAATTTTTTTAGTAGCAAGTTAATTATTCCAATAAAATCAATTGGTCAGTAAAATGTACATTATATAGCTCAGCGAAGATGCATGTTTTAATTAATGTTCATGTAACAAATCGGATTCCCCAGACCAGCAAAGCAAAGAATCGGCAGTTTGAGTGATTGTTTGTGCAGAAGAGCGTTCATAACTTAATAACCTGCATCACTGCAGCACCAAGTCTTTTCACGACAGAGAGAGACAAACTGAGCTAGTTGAGCTATTTGTGAGCAATTCATCCCAAATGTGACTTGGTCTCCTGGTTTCCAGTATCAGCAGTGGTTGTGGTGGTGTCAGGTCAAATGACGTCTTTACTTTTTTTTACCACAGCTGGTAAAAGCAAGTTAGGCAGAAAAAGTCAAAATTCTCTTGTAGTTTTTTTGCTTTGGAAAGAAACAGTCTCAGCGTTAATTTTAGCATTTACTTTACATAATCATATACACATACATAAAATAATGTTAAACAACATAATGCACTAATGCTGAGTAATATGAGATGCTCCTCTTAGCACTGTGGTGGTTTCCTTTTTTTTTTCCTTGAGGTCACTGAAAACTTATCTTCAAAGCACAATGGATGTATTATTTTCGACATTTTGGATTCAGTTACAGGAGGTTATACAAGGCATTGTGCAAAGCGCTGCATGCTAATGTGCATCCCTGACATCGTTATAACTTTATAACAGCTTTACAAATTCACTTCCTCTGTTTCTGTGTTACTGACAAAGACAAAACAAAAACAAAGCCATCAGGTCGGGTATTGAGTAAAAGCTGAAATAAAACTTGGATCATGAAAGTGCGGAGTTGCTGTTATGAAGCTCATCATAATGTATTTACCGAGTTTCAAAGTGCTCCACCTTTTTACTTTTTCATGGCTTTTGTACACTTTTGTTTTGCACCAAAGTCTCAAGTCTATTTATCCTCTATTCAAGATTTAGACGTGTCTATTATTCACGTCCCTGATGAGGCTACATGATCCCATTAGCTTCAAACACTGGCAGGCCGTGTGAGGTGGCAGCGGCAAGCTGTCTGCGGGCCCGGGACAGTAAGTCACTGTTGAACCTCTCTTATGGCAGCGCATCAACAGCTGGCCTCCAAACAAAGACACCTTCACTGCACTACTTTGAATAAATGTCACTTGGTTATCACAACAAAGCACAAGTCTGTCTGGACACAAACATTTTTCTTCAGCAGCTAACGACTTGTAAAACTATGCTAGTCTTATTTTAGTTTATTTTTATATATTATAAGATATCTTGGTAAATGCACTTTGGTAGGCTGCATTTATTTAGTGCTTTTACCCACCCACATGCGGCAAAGGTGGTGGAGCTGGCATGCGAGGCGCTGGTAGGAGGTGATCGGTGGTTCAGTGTTTTGCTTTTGACACTTTTGACACACGAACAGGAGGAAGCGACATCGGGGAGGGATCGAGCCGCCGACCCTGCAATTAGAAGATGACCCGCTCCTCCTTTTTCCACGCACACAGCTGCCCTTTTATGGTTTAGCGAGTAAACTTAATTTACAGTCTGCAAATAAAAAATTACACGCGGCGGGTATTTTACGAGCTCCTTTCAGAGTTTTTTGACGCGTGTTTAAATTTTGGAGCTTTGCCGGTAAAATAATGAAAAGATAAATTAAGGGTCTGGCATTTCCCCAGTGTGAGTGGAGCTTTGAGACAGGATTTAGATGTACATGTACATGAACAGAAAACCAATAAACAAAATCCAATGTATTGGTCAGTTTTAATGGCACGGTAGCAAACAGTGATTTGAGGGAGGCCATATGTGCCTTGATATTTATAAAATCCTGTTTATATACCTGTCTGAAGTCATGACAGTTCACAAAAAGAGTGCTGTGTTCTTTGATATTTCTTATCAACTTTCAGAATAGAAATGTCTCTCACTGATGCTTTGGGAGTGTTTTGGAGTACACGTGTTCGCTATGTTACAATAGCTTTTCCACAGAGGTCGTTTTCAGCATCTCTCGGTAGGAAAGTCACAGGTGTAAATAATAAAAGGAATGATGGCAGACTTCCATTCAGCTACTTCGGTTTCAGGGTCCTGTTATCGTGCTCGCTGGCTCGCTGTCATGGCTGACTCAAACACTCGTAATTGTGCAGCCGTTATTGTTATTGGTAACACCTGTGATGTTTTTCTTTTGTCGCTGCAGGTATGTGGAGTATTTTTTCTTTCTTTTTTTAATTTCAAACTTGTATTAATTTCAAAACAACTCGAAAGTTTTAAAAAAAAAATTCACTCGCTCAGATTCATTACCAAAACAAGTGCAACCACTCACCGGAGCACACCGGCTTTGAGTGCCACTTCATCCGCTTCGCTTGAAAGTTCAGCTGCTGCATGACTCAGTTAAACGAAAAAAGAAGACACAGCCCCATTTGACGCACGGTACCTGCGAGTTCACAAAGTCACACGTCACCCGGTAGCCTGATATAGACCAGAGACAAAGGCGTGGATGAAACCCGAGCTCGCCAGCCTCCCTTTCTGTTGCCATGACGACAGCAGCCGTTTCCAGCAGTGCCACAGTGAGAAGAGACAGAGAGAGAGAGAGAAAAAATGCTCAGAGGACTTGTGACCAGAGGCTCCGCCCACTCAGGGAATTCACAAATCTAACCTGGCAACTCTGAAACCTGGCAACCAAAAATTAATGTAATCAAATGATTTGGATGAGCCGGTTACAAATTAACTCATTTTCCCGCCTCTCAAAAAAAACGACCCCTTCCTTGTTCTCTTGTCCCCTTAATTCATTTCCATTCCTGTCTTCTGTGGGGCCTTTTCCTAGCATGCAACTGGACGCGGTTCAGGGCGTGTTGCTCTTGCTGGCAGGTGTAGAAGCAGGTTGAGCAGGTTGTTCCCCGAATGCCGCTCTGCTGGGCCCTCCTCCCTCCTTCCCCCCCCCGCTTCTCTCTCCAGGGCCGACTGCTGATTCACTCTCACATGTTGGCAGCTCAGTGAAGAGATTTTGTTGCCTGTGCACCTGTTCTCATCTGATATAGTCCTAAGAATAAGGTAAGGATTTACTGAGGAAGGATTTAATTCTTTGTCTTGGTTTTCTCAGGAAACATGTGGGGCTGTAAACTGGATGGATGAATTTTTGTCTAAATGTGTTTAACACGATTTGAGTCGCTGTTATATTTTTAAGTTAAACTGAAAAAAAAATCACAAATAACCTGTTTCTTGAGAGAAATATTTAATATAAAGAGTTCTTTAGAATTATTTATAGATTTAGGAACCAAAACAAATGAACAAGTTCTACTTTAAATTTCTTAAATGTTTAAAATATCTCTGTACCTGGCAGTTTTCAACACTGTTTGCTCTTGTGAAAGAGTTAAAATAGAGTATTGGACACAGAAATGGTTTTATTTTAAATGTGAGAGTAAAACAAGTTTGTTGCGAGGTGTCAAAACATCAAAACAAGTGACATTCATACTGCAGGAAGCACAGGGGAATGCATACAATGTAGTTATATGACGTTTAGTCCGTTCAGTGCAGTGACTGATGAGTTTGGGATAAATAAGTATTTCGGTAATTCATTTAAAGTAAAGCTCTTCCAGATTAATTAAGTAAGCAGATGAAAATTACAATTATTATTGCAAATGATCAGTTAATCAATCAAGTTTGTGCGTCATTGTTGAATTATCAGATCATTGGTGGAGATGGAGCTAATTTTACCTCCTTCCTATATGACGTACATGGTTGGACAGCATATATGCTAGCTTCATCCTCATAATGGTACATCATCATTTATAACCTAATCATGTGTTTATGACAAATGTTTATGTTTTATATGATGTAAATCTTAATCTAAAAAGTAACTAAAACTAACAAATGTAGAAGAAAAAAAAGTACAGTAATCGTCCCTGTAATGTCATGAAACTGAAATAAAGAAGAATAAAAAGAAGTAACTAAAAATTGTACTAAAGTAAATATACTTAGTTCCATTCATCCTCTCTTGGGACTTTGTCAAACACAAAAATTGACCTTACAGCGCTGTATATTAAAAGGTGATGATAAAAAACGGGTGAACATGAGTGACTTGACCACATAAATGTCAGATTATTAGTGTTTGTGTGTGGGTTGAGTTCACAGTGTGTATTTGTGTTTCTTTAAATCTGTGTGTGTGTGTCTGGTGTGTGTGTTTATGTGGGTCTGGATTCCTGTAAAGTCACGCCTCACAGAGCTGCGGAGGTGGTGCGAACTCTTCTCAACAAAGGGTTGGAGGTGACTCCTACCCGCCACAGCAGAGACTCTTTAGTGGGGTCTTCACAGCCCTGTACTCTCTGAGCAGGGCGGCTAATGCGCCCGCTGTGATGACGGACGTGAGGATATTGTTAGTTCTTAAGGAAGAAGTGACACATTGAATTTACGCAAAACAGGAATCACTGGTTTGAAACTGAATTGTCCACATGCGTCACACAAACAAGCAAACTTTAGTCTCTGGCAGATTTAAATCAGACCAGTTCACCTGCAACATTTTTGAGTTCAACGTAATCGATCTTAACTCTTGTGCAAATCAAAGTAAAGTGACTCTGCTGAGCTGCCTGTCGTTCTGGTTCTACATTAACTCGTCTCATTTACGGCAGATTCTCCGGCGCCTGCAGCGTAATTCCACGTTTACACCTCAACATACTCTGCTAGTTATTTTTTATTTTTTATTTACAGCTAAAAATGTAAATGTAAAAATGTGATTAAGTGGTCTGCAATATAGAACCAGTTTTCTGAATAATCAGATATTCTATTAATATAATTATTTATTATATTAACCTTGTGAGAAATTTAGTAAGTTTGGTCAAATACTGAAAAACCTCTCAGCTACAGTCAGCAATAAATGCCAAATTCATTGTGCTTTATTGTTCCAGTTGGGAACAAAACACAGCACCATAGTTACCAAATGGATCCATAATTGAGAATCTAAAACAGCAACAGACTTTCTATAGTTGGATGTTTCTCACTGAAAACACTTTACAACTGTTTTTGTAGTGCATCAAAACACCAGCCTTTCACTTGAAAGTTCCTCGTGTTTACTGCCGCAGTGTTATGAGGGCTAAATTGCTCACCACCTCCCCAAATCTCTGCGGTTTGAGCCATTTCCTTTAATTATGTGCCGTTAGTGTGGTGTAATCAGCAAACTTGAACTGTTTGATTGATCCTGCGTTCCCACAGCATGCCGCGCCATCAACAACCAGCAGGTTTTCTCTTTATTTCCCACAGAGATGGAAAAAAAAAAAAACAACAACACAGAAACATGAATGATGTGCAGACCATTAAAAAGCCTGTAGAGAAAGTGACCACAGATGAACTCTCCTGGCTAACTGGTCACTGACAATCAATAATGTGTTTTCATGCTTATTTATGAAAAACTGTTTCATATTTCCAAAGTGTTAAATGGATAAAAAAAACCTCACACCTTGTATTTAAAAGACAGATTTGATTGCGTGAAGAGATTAACAACTCGCTGGTTTTAAGAAGTGAGGAGGGGCTATTCTCAATGTTTCAAGTACAATTGATGTGGTAAAAAAATATTAGTTTGTTATGACATGAATGTGAAATCACCAGTTCTGTGTGTTGGAGCCCCTGTTACCGCAGGACACAACATTACCGACGGCTCTGCTTGCACCTCCTGTAACAAGAATCAGCACCGAACAAAGCAACCACTTTGCACTTTGCAAGTGACTTGCAGTGAGAAGGCCCGGTGGGGAAAAAACTGGAGCTGCAGCCATTTGTGAATTGGAGTGAAGCCGAGGGGAGAACACATAGCTCACAGGGCACTTGTGTAAATTCATACTGTCACAGATCTCGCTGGAGCTTGTGTTAGGACTCAGTGGTAACTCACCGTGAAACAACGCAGGTCCTCGAAAATCACCAAAAAGCTCTGAGCAGCTGCGGGATGTCACGTTTCACGACGGCGTGGCCCGCAATCGACTGAACCGGCTCCGTCAAAGGCGAGAGGAGAGACGGGACTAGTTGTTGAAGGATTTTCATCATGACTTGTGTCAGTGCGGCTGACCTGCGCTGTTGCTGAGCTTCTGGAAAACAGGAAGAAACCGAAATGTCTCGTTGCCCACTGAGTCTTTGTGTGTGGTCGGGGAGAGTTTGAAGGCTGCAATGAACACGTGTTTAACACCTGTGGCTCCTTCCTGATGGTGCTCATCCCGGGGCAGCTGGTAAACACACAGCTCGGTCACTGGGAGGAAGCAGGAAACAAAAACAAGCAAGAAAACCCCCACACTCTTTCTCTACCTTTCAGCCTTCGTGTGAAGATGAATTTATGTCCAGCTATACTAATCTCTTTAAATCTCTCTCATTTGGCCTTAAAATTACAGAGAAAATATGGCACTTCATACAATTATGTTGTGAAACTGTCAATGCAACGCCAAGCTATCCTTTTTTTCATGTTCTTTAGAGAAGCCCACCATGTTACATGCAGCAACCTAAACACATTAATTTACATATTCAGATTTTTCAACTCAGTTTGGAGCAGCTGTTGTGTGGATAATTTCATGTTATTGAAAAAAAAACAACAATCCTCCTTTTCCTGCCAAACAGTGAGACCTCACATCTAACATCTTATCACACTGTTCACATGCGAAGTTCAACCTGCCCAACGTTTGGCACATTGAAAATCAAAATGGATTATCTTTATATCAAGAAATAAAGTGACGCTTTCTGTTCTTTCTTGTGTTTCAGAGCGAAGCCAAAGGGGGAAAGATGAAGCTGTGTTTAAAAATCACACTCGGCCTCCTTCTGCTTGTCCAAGCCTTTCACCTGGCGTCGCTCCAAATTACCACTGACTCTCCACGGCGGACAATTAATAAAGACTGGCTCCGCAAATTAATCGAAAATACAGCACAGAGTCAAAACACTGCAGTTTCTGAAGGGGAGACAGACTATTATGCGGAGGCCGATACGACTGCTATGGAGTCAAGTAACGACTACACATCTGGATCCATGGTGGAAAACGAAGAAGGGGGGAGCGTGACCGACGGAGAAAGAGAGGCAAATGGAACATCTGATGATCTGACTGTGGTCACTACCACCGAGCCTCCCACATTGCTAAACGTTACAACCATGCCACCTGAGCTGCCAAACGCCTCAGTGTCTCCAACCAACACGACGGCCGATCCCTCAGACTCGAGCCAGGTCAACGTGACAGGAGCCGAGGAGGAATTTAGCAACTCGACGGCGGCTCCTCAAAACTCCACCGGCTTTCCAGATTACTCCAATCACACTGATTTACAGACCACGACCTCGACTCCAGAGAGCAACGCTACTACAGAAGTGACCACAGCAACACCAGAGGAGGAAAATACAGAGATAACTACTGATGGCAACACAACTCTGACAACCTCAGTGGTGCCAGAGATAGATGAGACATCCACCACGTCTTCATCGACAACAGCGGTCATACCTCAGACCACAGAAATGAGCCCGACGACTACAGCTGCTGCTGCTCCGGACACACCCGGGAGGGCAAACAACACGGACAAAGCCGGAGGCTCGGGGAGCAGCTCGGACAGAGGTACTGCTGCAGTTTTAGGTGTCACCGTATCTGGTGCACAGCTCTCTGTGTCTTCCTGCTAGCATTACATCACCTTACAGACACCAAACCCACCCCAAAAAAGAGAAAACCTGTCAGTAATTCTGAGCCCTCCTGGCTGACTTGTGTCAGGGTTTGAACTATAAGACCACATAACTGGGTGGAAAAGTTTCCACAGATCACCTTTAGAGACTTGATTTTAAAGCAAAGTGCTCATTGTTCACTTTTATATATCACTGTTGCTTGTTTTCCACACTCCTTTTTTTTCCGCCCTTTCCCTGACCCACATTGGCCTGCATCTATTTTCCTACTGGCAGAGGACAAACGCCCCTTCTTTCAATGGAAAAGGTTGTATTGAGTTTCAGGTGCTGTGAATGTGGCAGCTATGAATGAGGGGGTCTATTACAACCACCTTCTCACAGGACAATGAAACACTGTTTTATTGTCAAAAACCCCTGAAAGAGGCGGTCAGGGACTGAGGTCAAAGATACTTGTGCTGCTTCTGTGCGGGGGCGTGAGACTCTTTACTTTTTAGTGTTGGCCTTGAAATCAAGGAGATAGGACTAGAAAAGGCTTCCTATCTATCTATCTATCTATCTATCTATCTATCTATCTATCTATCTATCTATCTATCTATCTATCTATCTATCTATCTATCAACAAACGAGCAAAAAAAAAATGCTTTCAAGAGCTGGCACAAGGTTTTTTGATTAAAATAAAACTTAAATCACACAGACAGATGTGGCGGCAGGACATAACACTAACAGATGATGGCAATAAACAGTGGGAAAAACAGTTGTGAAACTGCGGGGAAACACAGGAGGGAAAAAAACTGCTCCACAGTTACAATGACAGGCACAGCATGTGCACAGAAACTGTACAAAAGCACAGACGGCTGAGCGCAGATAAACACAGAGTCTATAAATACGAACCCGCAATGCAACTTCAATCTTCAGACGTCAATAAATAAAAAACATGCTTTCACTCACTCCGGCCGCTTGACCGAAGTGAGCAGCAAAATGCAGTCGTCAGAAGGTACATCGGGTTACATCAGGTTGTAATCGTGTGTCCTTACAACACAACAAAGCTCTACAACTTTGCTCTGTGAGGTCTTTTCACACCTACGAGGCATTCAGTTCAGGATAATACTTTTTCTTTTCTTTACATGCATTAGCTGAATAAAATGGCCCTGAGAAAAAAAAAACATGCAAGAAATGCTTAAAATCTTGATCTCCAGAAAACCGGAACACTTGTTTGTGATCCAATTCAAAGGAGAGCGGATGACGACATTTGTTATATTTACTTCCAAGTGAAGTGGGAAGAAAACACGTCTACGGAAAACAAGAATTGAAATACACTGTAAGGAAAATGGTTCTTCGGTGTAACTTGCCCCAGGTTAGGGGTAAATTGATCCTCGTGAGTGGGCAAATTGAGCCATTTTGTAGACAAACGGAGCCGCTGAATTATTTATGTCTGAGTCCTGATAAAATACAAATGTGGTATTTCTCAATGGAGGAATACTGAAGACGATTCTGTCACGTTCACAAACTACTTTTTTTTCACTCGTGTCCTCAAAACACAAAAAAATAAGTTGGAGGTAAAGAAATATAACTTCAACAATTAGACTTTGTAAGTAAGTAAAAACTTCTACGTCTTAAGTTTTTACAGTTGCACGTTGTGTTAAAAGATTATTGTCACGACAGAGGCTCTTGTTTTTCTGTAGTTTTAGCATTATGAATGCAGCTATATTACACTTGATGTTTTTCACACCTGCACAGCTGCCATAAAGAGACAACACAGATATCGTTGTGTGCAGTTCATGCCTAACGCTGTGCTATATTTACATTTATTACACAAAGAACTGTTATATATAATACAAAACGATCCATGGAGAAATCTAATTATGTGACTCAAACTTTGAGGGAAGTTATGTGTAACATAAAGGGACCTGAAGTAAAGATGACGAGCATAGCCTGCCGCCTTAAAATATTCAAATGTATTCAAGAGATTATCATGATTTTGGCATGTTAATTGCATTAATTAACGCGGCGTAAATGAGACGAATCTGTATAACTGACTAATTGGGATGTGTATCTGTGCGGAGTGCTGCAACTGGAAGCAGCATTTCAGAAACACGTTTCAGCCGTAATTATCCGACAATTAAGCCTCAAAGACGGCAGTTGATCTAAATAATTTTGTTGTTGACATATTATTTATCTCTCTCTCTCTCGACCCCCTCCCACGTTCCTCCCTGAAAGGTTTGGCGACAGATTCCCAGAGGAGTCACAGACAAAGCGCGTGGGGGGCCGTGCTGGGAACGGCGGTGGCCGTGCTCGTCGTGGGACTGGTGGCCTACGTCATCCTGAAAAAGAAGCACCAGAAGGGTTTCTCCCACAGGAAGCTGGTGGAGGAGTACCCTTCAGACCCGGGTATGTCAGTTCCTCCAGTCAAACGCTGAACTCGGCCAGCATGTTGAAGGGAGACTCCACCCCGGGACGTGTGTAATTACACTGTTATCTGTGATTGCTTGATCAGGATTTAATTAGGGTTGCTAAGTTGATCTAGCAAAGTTTTGTAATATTAAAAAACCCTCTGGCAGATGGCAAACACTCACTGAAACACACACAACACACACTCAGTCTCTTCTAAGTCTAAGTTGCAGTATGTCATGTTAATAAATAAGCTTTCGAGATGCTGCAGGATGTATTTTGTTATCACTGGCTTTCATGCTAAGTTAAGGTGACTGACTGATGGCTGCAGCTACATATTTAATGTAGAAAAATGGAAGCGCTGTCATACTTCCCAACTAAATCTCAGCAAGAATTTCCCAAAATGTAAAACTATTCCTTTATGCATATGGTTGCTTTCTCTCTCTCTCTCTCTCTCTCTCTCTCTCTCTCTCTCTCTCTCTCTCACACACACACACACACACACATGCATGCACATATACAGACACAAGCACATAACTCCATCCTACATTAATAAGGTAACCTTACCATGCAAAATAGGATCATGTACTATGACAGTTTGCAATTTGTCTCCTGCTTACCAAGAACTTAGAGGGAGATTGTATTTTGTTCTCCAACACTCCCTCTTATTTAACCTCTCGGTTAAGGGCCAGCTAAACTAACTACTTCTGATGCAGCATACAGGTATATCTGCATACTTAAGAGCAGTCAGACTGTATTGTAAATTGTAGGTCCTAGGGCTCATTTTCTGCACATATTCTCACTGGTGGAGCAATGCACGCCTTTCCGTGTGATTTGATCCATGCAAAACACGCTGCCGACGCCCACCGCTTCTCAAAGGTTTCCATCATGAAATAAAAACAATCTTCCAAAACAACATGGAGAAAAAACCCCTGTTTAGACGAACTGCTATGCAATTTCACATCATATAAGTATAAAAAAGAGGCTTGGATAAATCACACATCGCTCAGTAAATCAACCACTTTGCTTTGCACCAGTATAATGGCAACATGAGAAGATAATTGCCTCTTTACAGCCATCTGAATCACATGTGTACTGACTCATCTATACAGATATTATTCAATGTACTACTATACTGCAACACCACTCTCCTTGACTCATATGCTATATGAGCTCCACCGTTTACCAGCAAGTTATTTTATTTTCTATTTTATATTTTTGTTGTGTGCCTGTGCTCCTGTTGTCAGTAAACACACACACACACACACACACACACACACCAACATGCTCACGCAGGTTTGGAGGCCAGGAGAGCATTTCTGATCAGATTTTTTTCTCATTCAAGTGATAAAAAATGTATTAGTAATTCATATAAAAATCACTTTTAGACATTGATTTTTGACAGCGTCTGATCTCAGGTTTACTT
>JAVQJZ010161593.1:0-10043 GCA_036025355.1 Leiopotherapon unicolor
AGCACTTTTCAAAACAAAGTTACAAAGTGCTTTACATAGATCATACAGAATTTAACATGTTACAAAATTAAGAAAAATATTAAAAATCTGACAAATAAAAGGAAACGTACAACATGTTGGAAATCAAATAGCATAAAATAGAGATGTCATAGCATCAATAAAATGCCTATCAAAGGGTCTAGCCAGTCACATTCCCTTTTCAAGCCTCATTCCTAATCTGGCCACTATTTCTCTAGTCACTATTTCAAGTCTTGTTTTCCAGATTTTGGTTTTTGCCTAGCCCTTGCCAGAACCTCAGTCTGCCCACACTGGATTTTCCTGCATCCTGCCAAGCCCCTCTCGGTAACTCTGCTTTACTGCTGGACCTCCTAGATTTTGACCTCGACCTGCCTTGGTCATTGCCTCTGCCTGTCCATTTGTTATTCACCATTAAAAGATAGATAGTTACCACTTATTATGAGTCTACTTATGAGTCCCTTCCCCTGCTTGACAATGGGTTAGGATTTAAAACATTATTAAAAAGATGTCACTCATTCTGTAAAGCTTAGATCTTCAAGCAGGAGCAAGAGCTGACTGTAAATGCTTGGTCACATCTGGTCTAGAGCTGGGACTTAGGGTTGGACTTAGGAAGAGCCAGCAGAGCCCAACCTGAGGATCTGGGGCTGCACTCCTGTTCATTAAGGAGCTGCAATTCTGTACTATAGGTGGGAGCTAAACCATGAAGGAAGTAAATTCTTAAAATTAATTCTAAAACTTACTGAAATCAATGAAGAAGCTACAAAAGCTCAAACAGGGTTGAAGTTTTGTTACACAGCTGTGTTTTGTACCAGCTGATTGTGTAAAATTGTTTTTTGGTTTAACCCTGAATACAGTAACTTACAGTAGTCAAAATGAACAGAAATAACAGTGTGCATGACCCTTTCTAGATCAAGCCAAAAAGACCTAATCTGGGATACTCAACTGATGAAAACAGAATTGAAAAACTTTTGTAATGTGTTTGTCTAATCCAAGATCTCTGTCAAACATTACACCCTGGCTGCAGGTTTGGCATATGTAGCCAGGGGGCAAGATGATTTTGACTATCTGGTCCTTAGGAGGACAAGAGATAATGATTGTGGATTTATAGTTATTTAGCACTTTGTTTATGAAATACATAGAAATAGCTGATTAACTTTGTTTAATTAACTGTTCTTTGTAGTTCAACAGTTTAGAGTAAATAATAGAGTAAACTAACAGATTAGAGTAAATGTAGATTTTGTGTGTCATCAACATAATAGTGGTATTGAATCTGTGTTTATGTATGATTTGGTCCAGTGGTAACATGTAAATGGAGAACAGTGTGTGGGCCAATGATGGAACCTAGGGGAACAACACGGGTCAGAGGGGCCAATGAAGAGGAGGCCACAGCTGTAAGTAAAAGATCATTTTTTACTTAAGACAGTTTCGATGCTATGGTGTGCACAGAAGCCTGATTAAAAATTGTCAAGTTTCTTATAATTGTTAATAAAAGACATCAACACAAAAACAACCTTCTCTAAAATTTTTGAAAAATAAGGTTATTAAGAAATGGATCTGAAATTGTGGGTTAGGGTTAAAACTGTTAGGATGAAACTGTCAAAAATTTCTTTCAGCAACTTTGCAAGCATGACATGGAGGACTGGATGAAGGCTTTACCCTAGTAATTGTGACCATATCAGTGGTAAATTCAGAACTCTAATGTATATCATACAGTGGTTTCATTTGTGATGTTAAGTCATTTTATTTTTTGTTTTTCCTGGTAAATAAAAAAAAAACAACTTTGAACAAAAAGGTGGTTAAAAATAAATTCAGAAAAAACAAATCTGCAGAACTACAATTGGCTACAACTACTTGTACTGAAATCAACAGATCTTGTATGACCACGTTTACACATTACACCTACACAGCAAGTACACACCCACACACAGACCAAAGGGAAAAGTTTATGACACACACATTCTGTGCATCTATCAAACAAAATTGTTTTTAAGTATGTATACTAGACCAAACCAGCCTCTGTGCACATCTGATAGAAGTGACCCTGCAGGCGGATTAGCTGAGAGGGAGAGTCCATTTCTGCAATGGAGCCCTGGTCCATCACTATTACCCTGAAAAGGGAGACACAGGACAAGTCAGACAGATGTATTATTTTATTATCATTTTTAAAATCCTATGATCCCCTCTGCTGTAAGATGTATAGAATAGGAGATTTGGACGTATGCCCAGACCCATTAACCTCAGTGCAGGGCAAAGTGAACTTTGGACTCAGGATGCTGACAAGGTGGAAAGTAGATTTATTATATTGACTCCCATTATAACCACATATTTTTGATGTCCTGTAATGCTAACATGCTAACTATTTCTGTAATAAATTTTTGGGTAACTTCATTGGAATATTGACTCCTGAAATTCTTCAAACGAACATGTTTCAATGGAGGCCTGGTCCTATTAACCTACAAAATGCATGGCAATAAAAAGCTGAATACCATAAAATGGTCTTGATGTGTTGGAATTGAGTGGTGTGAATGTGGTAAGGAATATATTTTGTCCTTATGTGTTGAATGGGCTCTGTTTATGTCTTTTCTTGATCAACAGATATACCACACATCCATTAGGAGAGAAGTGCATGGTTAAATCTGGCAGAATAGTTTGCATCCCTGTCTGTCTAGTTGTTTCACCACCAGACACCATGGAAGAGAAGCCTGAAATTAGAGGAAGTTCTTGCTGCACACTTGCAGTCCTCTGAGGACAGTGAGGAGGATGTTACCAGCATCTGAGAGGCAGAAGGGATCAGAGGAGGAATATCTTTCAGGCACAGAGTGGTCCTGCTGCTTGAATGAAGAGGAGGAGAAAGAAGAGGACAAGACACTGGAAGATGACACCTCTCAATGGAATTCAAGAAATGGAAATATTCTGTGGTCTCCTACACATGAAGAGGCCCTGCCATTCTTTCTCCCTCCTATCTTGACCCCAGTGCCTTGCCATTGCAAGGATCAGCAGCCCTGAGACTGCATTTGACCTTTATCCTGCACTTTACGAACACTGCAGGGTAGGAGATCAGTAAATGTATGTAAGGATTTGAGTGTGGAAGAACTGCCGACCTACCTGGGGCTGCTGATTTTGGCAAGTGTGGGACAGTGAGACGGGGCATGCAATTGTTGCTGCAACAATGTCCCAAAAGAGATTTCTGCAAATCAACCTGGCCCTGCAGTTCATTGGCAGACTTGTAGCAGCATGATGCAAGACAGATTTTTGAGATATTTTGAGATATAAAACCATCTGCAGCAAGTCCAGTCCTGCAAGCCTGGAGCCATGTAGTGAAAATGAAAAAAACTAAATGTATATAATACTTATTATACTTCTATGAGAGGGACCGCTTATGAACCTAAAGATAAAAAGTGTGCTAATTTTTAAGGGGTTTCAAGGATTAAACTAGCATTAGACTCAAGTTTTAGTTTACACTGTGAAAACACCACAAACTAATATATACAAATAAGTTTTGAATTATTATATAACTTTATATTCCCAACCCGATACTTATTAGTGAAAATGGAGGAATTCTGTAAGAAGATCCAACCAGTTAACAAAGAGTAGCAGAGTATGCATCCTGGAGCTGAAACATCTGATGAAAGAAATTAGCAATGCTATAGCTCATCATAAATTAAATAACACTTTGGGCCCAGAAAGGCTTCACTCCTTTCCAGTGAAATTACCAAATGAAAATATACCTTTTACGTTACGGTACTACCTGGTATAGTCCATGATGGTGTTGAGTCGATGAGCGATGGTTAGGACAGTACAATCATCAAACTGAGTACGAATGGTAGACTGGATCAAATGGTCTGTTCTCAGATCAACAGCTGCTGTGGCCTCATCCAAAACCAGGATCCTGGTCTTCCTTAGGAGAGCTCTGGCCAAACACAGCAGCTGCCGCTGACCAAGACTGCAGAAAGACATTACACTTTTAAGTTTCATAGTAGATTAAATGAAAAGGGATGTCTCCAGTAAAATGACTCAGACAAAATAATGAATTTACATTTGATTGTATTTTCAAAAATGTTATGTAGACTGCAAAAAAAAAGAAAAGAAAAAAGAAATCCATGTAAATAGGCAATATATTTCCACTGCTGGTGGTTAGGTAAACCAGGGCCAGGTATTTTGTACAGGGATCTACCTGAGGTTCTCTCCTCCTTCACAGCACTGATGGTTCAGTTTTTGTGGCAGTTCGGAAACAAAGCTACTGAGATGAGCAAGTTCCAGAGCTTTCCAAAGATCCTCATCTGAATAATTATCAAAGGGGTCCAGGTTCATCCTCAGAGAACCAGAGAACAGAACTGGGTCCTGGGAATGAAAGGTCAGGGGTCACCATTGAGCCTTTTACTGTGTCATCACTCAACTGGACTCTTGGCCAGAAGACTCTTCTGTACATCAGTCATCAGCAACAGTCACATTAATCAACAAAGATGTTAAATGTTAATTTCAGTGTTACTGCATACTGAACTTACTGTGAGAACTATTCACTGTATCTTGTTCTATATCTCCAGTGTAATGTGGTATTTTGTACTACAATATTTTGAATGCACTGCAGTATTTTTAACACTGACCTGAGGAATTATTGTAATTCTGGAGCGGAGATCATGAAGGCCAATCTGATCGATGTTGATCCCATCAATAACAATTCGACCCTTTGCTGCCTCCAGAATCCGGAAAATTCCCAAAGCCAGAGACGACTTCCCAGCTCCCGTTCTTCCAACAATTCCCACCTGTAAATTCCTGATTCAATTACTATTCAGACGATAAGAGTGCATTTTATCATAATGTCACGTAAGTTATAAAACAGTAAAAGTTTTACATTTCGTTTTCTCCTGTCTACTTTTGTTTGTTTCTGCATATTCATCTCTCTCTCTCTTTGTGTGGATGTGTTTATCTTGCTGATAACAGAATAAGATATTCTGAGGCTGGTACAGATCACCTGTGCTGCATTAGTGTATCTGCTGTGTGTGTTCCCTTCGTCCAGTACCAAATCGCCTTTATACAGTGAAAAAAGTTCCTATGTCCTTCTTCGTGCTTAGTGTTCGTGCTTTTTCTAGTTTTCTGGTTTTCTGCCTCTGGGCCTGGGTTGGCCTGTGTGGTGAACTTTCCTTTTCAAGTAAAGACAGTTTCTGATTCTAACCATCCGTCTCTGGGTAAAGTCTTTGAGTACTGTATGACGTGATAAATAATACATTTTTAACTTTTATCACCACTGACCTTTTCTCTGCCCTGGATGTTGATGGAGATGTTGTTTAAAGCCCAGTCCAAACCTTTACGGTACTGCAGTCCATAATCTTCAAACTGGATGTTTCCAGTGGTTGGCCAAGCTGCTGGCAGCAAACTACCCTTGAGAGTCCATGCTGCCTGGAGAGACACATCAGGGCTGGGTAATCAACACTAACAGCTCTCTAATTAAAGTTCATTCACAACAAATGACATTTCTATGCTATTAGCTATTAACTCAATAAATATATTACAAGCTTCTGGCCTATGAGATGTGGGTCTCGAAGATGTTGGACCACAGGCCACAAATCAATTTCTCGTGCATTACCAGACCTCTTTGGGTGTGCTGTCGTACTCTTTGACTCTCTCCACCGACACAATATTGTTCTCCACGTCAGTCCAGGATCGAACAATCCAACTCAGGATTCCAGTCACCTGCAAAAACAAAAACACGCTGTCATTCATACAAAGCTTGCTTTATTTAATTTGTTTGCCTCTTAGGTAACACATAAGTAAAAGTTTGAACATTGAAAGTTTGCACATTGCAGGGGCCTGAACCTCCAATCAGGTACCTCTGATTAGTCCTACAATTTAACACAAATGAATGAACACTTTTTAGAAACCTTTTTAGCTTTTAGAAACCTGAGACCAGGGATAAAAGAAACTCTGAGTTTTCCTTTACAGAGGCCCTCTGGGAGTCTCTGTCTAGCCTGCACAAAAATCAATTACAAATTCTCACATAAATGAAAAGGTATAGGAGGTACTCTGTTTACGGCATCTGCAGCTACGTCGCTACCTCCCATGAATTTATTAAGAAGGTCTTGTTCCATCATTCCAATGTGAAGCATGTGTGATGTTAAAACTTATTTCATGTGTGAAATAGTTGGTGAGCCTAGCGGTCAAATATTTCATCACGCATATATATGAACAGTGTGTGTGTCTGCTACACAGCATTTTTACTTTCATTATTGCAGAGATCTGTTTCTTTTTGGAACAGGGTACAGGTAGACACCAAGAGACTGCTATATTTTTAGGTAATTTCAAGGCAAATGGTATGAAAACAGTTGGTATGAAGTGTTTTTTGACCTGGAGAGAGTGAGACACTGCCAGTCCCACGATACCCGGGCTGAGTTCATCCCGACCTCGCACAGATAAGATGGCTGCAGCCAAAACCAAGAGATTCCCCAAAAACTCCAGATTCACAGCCAACCATCTAACAAAAACAAACTTGATTTAAAAAAATATCTGCCAAAATACTCAAACGCTAAAATAAATTCAAAACCATGTACAAAAATATTGTTACAATACTGTCAAACATGAGTACTTGGTATGATTCATGAAAAACCACATATCTAATCTTATGTCAAATGTCTTTAAATTACTGACAAACCTCATACAAACATCTCTAAGATTCTATACTGTCACGTGTTGTCAGTAGTTTGAATGAACCTGGTTGCAACAAAACGAGGGAAATAAGCTTCTTGGTTGTTGTCGATACGACGGTTGGCCTGTAGGATGAAGCGTCGCTGTTCACCGAAGGCTCGGATGACGCTGGTGCCCTGTACTGTCTCGTTGAAGTGACTGTAGATTGGTGAGCGACTCACTGCCTCTAGTCGTCGCAGCTGACATGATGACGCCACATAGAAACTCTATAGGTGAGAGCAATAGAAACTAATCACAAAGAGTCTTGAGCTGAACCTCAGAAATGCCCATGTTCAGGAGAACTTTTTACCTGTATGAAGATGTAGACACAAGTGAGAGGAAAGAGCACCAGCCCAGTGAAGGGAGTGGCTAACAACAAAATGATGCAGACCTCCAGTAATTTGAACAGGTAGCCTAGCATCATCTTCAGCCCATCAGGAATCATGCAGTCGATTGCGTCTATCTCTTTGGAGAAGCGGTTCAGCAGGTTTCCACTGGGCGTTACTTCAAAGAAGGACATTGGTGAGTGCAGGACACTGTGGAGAAGATCAGCGTGAAGCTGACGCGATGCTACGATACCACCCAGAGCAATGGCAAGCGTCGTCCCAAACATGGCCATCCCTGAAACACAGACGAAGTCAGATGAAGAGAACATGCGGTTTTTGATGGGAGAGAGACAATAAAACATAATAAAACATTTGATCACAGAGATCTAGTGTCTGCAGCCTTGTGTCACCACCTGGGAAATTGTGTATTTCTTGTATTCAAGCTGTGATGACTTGGGTTAATGATACTGAATGCAGCTGCATTGTGCAACCAGTGACATGACAGGATTTGTGTGCAGAGTTCACCAAAACTGAATTGCACTAAAAGAGGGGAATGGTGTTCTATGATGGTGTACAGTTTTGGGAGATGGATCTTTTATGAAAAGGCATCATAGCTTGGGATGTTCAGTCAGTCATAGTGTGTAACAAAGAAAAATGTAATGAGAAAAAAATATGATATGACATATGACATGTATAATGACCTTTGACCTACCCTGAGTGATGCCAAGAGCTCCAAACACACCGAGTTTTAGCTCATGGTCGGTCTGCGTGCCGTTGACAGGCAGCTCGTCAGCCCACAGGCTCAGCCAATAGTTGTAGGCCAACGAGGCTGCCTGCTGGAAGGCACAGAGGAAGATGATGGTCATGATGAAGGTCAGGCCAATGGTGCTGAAGTATTCTCTGTACAACTGCAGCTTCACCTGACAAGAAGAAGAACTTTGAGATTTGATGAAGAAGAAATATGTGATATTAATAGTAACTGGATAGTCAATGAAAAATGTGACTGTGCTGTTGTTTCCTTCTGTGTCTCAAGTATGTTCCAAAGATTAGTTCCCATTTTTAGTTCCTCAAATTTCTTCCTCACTTTACTTCTTGGATCTTGTTTCTCAGTTTAGTTTAGTTTCTTCACTTTAGATCGTGGTTGTTAATGTATTCTTTGAGTGCTTTTGTGTTATTTCTGTAAAAGCTGGAGATTGTGCTGCCTTGGTTACTTTTAAATAATATTTAGGTTTTTAACCACCCATTCAAAATAATGATATGGATACAAACCGTACTTATATTGATGAAAAGTAGGACTCACCCTCCCTGTGTTAGCTTTGTCAGCCTCTGTAAGTTTCCCAGTATCCTCACCGTCCAAGTCTTGATCAACAGCCTCCAAAATGTGAACACTGGCACTGCCCATATCACAGCTGGAACACATACACAGTCATACACACAATCACAAAACACAGAACAAAACCACACAGAACAATAATGTGGTAATAGTTTATAAGGTTAGAGAGTATGAATATAATATGATGCACATGCAAAGAGTTGTATATAAACTGCAGATATTCTGCTCATCATCATCACTGAATAATTATAACTGAATAAATTAATACTGAATAAAAGAGTAAAACAGTAACGTGCAGCTCATGAACTGTAAATGAATCTAAAAATGTGATACAGTGAGAGAAAAAAAGTATTTAGTCAGCCACCAACCGTGCAAGTTCTCCCACTTAGAGACAGAGAGGTCTCCAATTTTCATCGTAGGTATATCTGAACTATCACATTGATCATCACAGAAAATCACATTGTCTGATTTTTAAAGAATTTAATTTCAAATTATGTTGGAAAATAAGTATTTGGTCATTAACAAAAGCTCATCTCAATACTTTGTTTTATACCTTTTGTTGGCAAGATTTTCTGTGGGGTTGAGATCTGGAGACGGGCTCGGCCACTCCCGCACCTTTACATGCTTCTTACGAAGCTGCTGCTTCATTCCCGTTGGTGTGTTTGGGATCATTGTCGTGCTGAAAGACCGAGCCACAGTTCATCTTCACTGCTTTGCTGAAGGAAGGAGGTTTTCACTCAAAATCTCACGATACATGAGCCCGTTCGTTCTTTCCTTTACATGGATCAGTTGTCCTGGTCCCTTTGCAGAAAAACAGCCCCAAAGTGTGATGTTTCAAACTTCAGGACATGTTCTGGCTGAAGCAGGGCGACACGTCTGGCTGCAGGATTTGAGTTTCTGGCGGCGTCGTGTGTTACTGACGGGGGCCTTTGTCACTTCGGACCAGCTCTCTGCAGGTCGTTCACCCCGCCCCCCAAGGATTTTTGCTCACTGTTCTCGTGATCGTTTTGACCCCACAGGGTGAGATCTTGTGTGGAGCCGCAGATCGAGGGAGACTATCAGTGTTTCGTGTGTTTTCCATTTTCTAATATTTGCTCCCACAGATGATCTCTTCACACCGAGCTGCTCACTTTCAATTGCATGTTCAGTCTTCTAGCCTGCTGCAGGTCTACAGTTTGTTTCTGGTCCTTTGACGGCTCTTTGGTCATAGCCATGGTGGAGTTTGGAGTATGACTGTTTGAGGTTGTGGACAGGTGTCTTTTATACTGATAACCAGTTCAAACAGGTGCCATTAATACAGGTAATGAGTGGAGGACAGAGGAGCCTCTTAAAGAAGAAGTTACAGGTCTGTGAGAGGCAGAAATCTTGCTTGTTTGTAGGTGACCAAATATTGATTTTACCAATTAATTCATTAAAAATCCTTCGATGTGATTTCCTGGATTCTTTCCCCCCATTCTGTCTCTCAAAGTTGAAATGTACCTATGATAAAAATAACAGGCCTCTCTCATCTTTTTAAAAGGGAGAAACTGCACATTTGATGGCTGACTAAATACTTTTTTGCCCCGCAGTATGTGATTTTAGGAAAATCACTTTACCATCCAAATGATGAAAAATAAAATTTCCAATAACTTAAAGATTTCTCTCTGAGGAGTCATTTAATTATACCTAATGTCTGTATTAATACGATC
>JAVQJZ010161657.1:0-10680 GCA_036025355.1 Leiopotherapon unicolor
GGATTTCTAAATATATATTTAAACCACCTTGTGTTTTTTGTATGTGTGTGCACAGAAAGAATTCCCTTTCCTTTTTCCTGCCCTGCAATTAAACATAATTACACATATCAGAGAAAAAAATGTCCATCTTTTTTTTTTTTTTTTTTTGATACAACTTCCCTACTTTACCTAGGAGATAGGAAGCGACTCCCTTGAAATGTGTGTAACATGTAGAGTACTTTTTTCTGCCCCTGTGAACATCCCTCAGGTGTTCAGAGCCGCAGCTCGGCCCTGACATGTCACCTACACCGTACCAGAGGTCTCCATCACCATAATGGGCTGTTAAGCATCATTACAGCCTCCGTGACTTTAGCTAAAACACAGCCAAGGTTATTGATTCAAGGTGTTCGAGCGGGGGCGTGAGTCACAGGACACAATAGTGACTGATTTAGAGAGTGATTGGGGGGTGGGGGGGGGGTTAAGCAGTTAAGCATTAATCAAACGGCGGCACAGAAAAGTTGCAGGTTATGGTTTCACGTCGAAGATGAATATTGGGAACGACTTAATAGGAGGACCTTATAAGGAGGCTCTTTATGAGTATTGATTGAGATTGATCTTGTCTTCAGTGTTGTTATGATACTTACCAGAACCTCCTGGGACGCGTGTTCGATCTGTTTCACCCTGTAGGATCAAGGCTCCAGCTGTCACTCTCTGGTGTGCCAGGTAAATCGACCACCAGCCTCAGATGAATAGCTCCAACTGGCATCACGCTGAAGAGAAAGAAATTCTCATGTGTGTTTCCGTTTCATCCTGCAGAGGCAGTTCCGTTTTTTCATTGCTCCTTGTACTTTTTTTTTTGTGTGTGTGTGTGTCATCTCCCTCCTGATACGTCACCTTGCTTAATGCACATCATTTCAGATTTAGCGCCGTTTAGCATCCAGGTCAGCTGCTTGCTCCGCACACCCCCTCCGTCTTCCAGGAGGCCAAGGGAGATGCAGCTCAATCTACAATTCACCAGCTTTGGGTCAGGGTCATAACTCAGTCAAAATATAAACAGAGATGCCCGAGCAGGACGGTCAACAAGACCTACAAGACTTAGCGGATGGGGTGAATCAATATTACCCTGTTCCATAAATGCAAGCACTCATGTCATTTATATATCAATTTATATAGTTATTGAACAGGACTACAAATCCCAACATATTAGGTTATAACATCAAGATATAATAATATAAAGATATGCACTGATTTGCCTTTTTTGGATCCATTTCTGAGGTCGAGGAGCACCATAACCTTTAGCTTGCATTGGCATGTTTTGAGCAGACGACCGTCTTCAAGTTTAACTCTGCCTCCACTCTGCTCTGCATGTGCTGAAGTTTCTTTGGCCACTGGGGACAGATGAACGAGGTGGAAACACAACACCTCGACTGATGAAGTTGTTATGGCCTCACAGCAAATAACAGCCTGCTTACTTATCCAACAGACATGGGGCAGCATTAGCATTCATTCAGTGTCTCTGGCCATATAGTAAATGTAAGTCCATCATTCGGCTGAACTCCTGAAGAAAATGTCTGGGACTTTAGCGGCTAATTGCCATCATGTCGCTGACTTTGGTGACATCTTTATCTTTAATCGTTCAATTCCCGAGAAGTTAGACTTCTGTCATTTTTTTCTGCAACTCTTGCTCCCCATTTGTTCTCTTGAAAGCTAGTCTGATAAGGAGTAAACATTGAAAATGTAGGGGTTTTTTTCCTCTTTCCCCAGCCAAACCTCAACATCAGAAACACATTTGCTACTGTGTGGTTCAATAGCAGCAATTATGGTGGGCTGTGACAAGTCTGAATTATCTATAGCCACAGGTACAGATTGACAGAATTTGAAGGACTTTTCCATCGAGCAGAGTACACCCAAGGACAGAAAATTCTGATTATCCCCGGGTTTAGCGGCAGGGTTATAATCTTCCTGCCCAAGGGGGAATTGCTCATTCATGGCTACCCCGTCTAATGCAGTCCACACTTTACAGTTGCATTACAGTATAACAACACAGTAATTCATAGTGATAAGGGTGCAGCATTGCCTGAGGTTGGTCTGCCAACTGTAGGAGGCATGTGTAATTTGATCTGATACTTGGGGCTCTTTTTGAGAAATAAGAGGATTGTCGCTATTGTGACACTCGATATATTTAGTGAAATTTCAGTCAGTCATAACCTAGTCACCTTATTCAGTAAGTCATGAGATGTACTGATAACCCACTCAATTTCCACCTCAGAGATTTTTACCAATCTTTATCAGCACTCTCTGTGATTCTCCCAAATGATGTCTTTTCTTGCTTCAGCCACTTGTATCAGCAGCAGGGACGCCACAGCCATCTCTGCTTGAAAGGTTTTCCTCAGGCCCGTATTATTCGACTGAATAGCAGGGCCAAAAGTGTGTCATCGATTCTTAGGGCCAACTTGCAACTCTGTACTCTGTATTCCTCTCCTTTATTTTGGAACATCCTGCTTCACATTCACGGTTATACATCGTCACACCTGGGAACTGACTTTTACAAGCAAAGTCTTCTGCACTGTTTGCCATTTAGAAGTTTCACTGCAGCAGCTGGGACACGCAGTACGTTCAAGGGCCTTGTGCAATGACTGCAGCGGCACAATCTACATTTAATGCACAAGATACTTCTATCATTTTGATTCATATAATCAATACAATGGAGTCGCCATAGCCTCCACTACTGCCTTTGTTAATATTATATAGAAAACCACACTCAATTTTTTGGCTCCTTTAACAGGTCAAAAGTTCCCCTCTGTACAGTCTTGGTTCCCTCCATCACCTTTTTAACACCCTAGGTGTTTGAAGGAAATCCATATTGATGCAAATTCATTTGGTCAACACTGGTTTCTCTCAGGCTCTCTCAGCAGAGGAGGAACTTTAATGTCCACCAGTGTACTTGGAGAAGAAATGCTGTTTTGAAGCTACGGCCTAAGTAGATTGTTAGTGCTTTGGAAATGTGGGACTTCAAAGTGACCCAGTTTTTCGGCTAGCCCTTTTTGATTTCCTCATAAACGCTGCTGCTGCCTGGTGAAATTTGACCGTAGTTGTTATTATGGTGCAGAGATACAATGGAAGTAAATGAACCCACAGAGCAGTTGATTGTGTCACGCTTTTTCTAACAATACAACATGCAAAGGACTCGATGGGTTCAACCAGTCCAATAATTCATTGTGTATTTGTAGTAATAACCTTCTTCGGAGATAGTGAGCACACAAAGGTGTTTCCAATAAAGAGAAAATAGGTGTTGCCACAGGCTAAAACTATAGTGTGAGGACAGTTTGTGTGCAGACAGCAGTTTTTGGAGCTGATGAGATTTGTGATGAGATGCTGTGTCAATTTAGCTCAAATCAAAAAATCGACTGCTGTGAGCTTTTGGCTGAACTGGATTTGAACTTTGCAGAATAGTCAGAAAAATTACTGAGAGTGAGAGTGCAAAGATATTTAATTCACAATTCTCTATGGCTATTGGAAATATGTGCCTGATGGTAAACAGTTGGTCAATTAGATACACCCAGGGGTTTCTCCACTGCAAGCATATGGTAGTTAATGTTTGCAAACTTTATATAAATAATACTGTGTAAATGACATCACTAATTAAATTCTTTCATTTAGCATGTCACAGCAAAACATTTAGATGATTATTGCAAAAGTGAAGCAAGCACAGTGACTCAACAGGACACGTCTCTCACTCATCAAGCAACAGGCTCAAGAGTCCCTGGAGATAAAATGGACATTAAATATACTTCTATCTCGTTATTTTGGCCAACAGCCGCCAGCGTACGGCAGAATGTGCACGTCCGTGAAGTGATGACAAACAAGAAAAAGACAAAACTTTGGTACGTGTGATAATCAAGCAAACCTCTTCACCTCCACGTGGTTCATCATTTTCCTCAACAAGAACACATTGTCTGTGTTTCAGCTGTGCTAAAAACTGAGGGATTCATTTTATGCTGCTTTGTAGTACAAAGGATCGCTCAGCCTGCTTATCAGAATAAATTCCTCTGTCCCGCTCACGACAGGGGCAGCCCAAGGCCAGAGACGGAACAGAAGCTGTTTTCTCTTTAGAAATGAGAATGCAAAGATCAGCACAAGAATTGATTTCAGTGCAGTCTTTGTCTTTTCTTTTTTTTTCAATTTGCAGTATCAACTTGTAACTGTAAAGCCACTGCCCGTGCTTTGGTTTATTGGTGTCTGAAAATCTCCGTGACTTTGTGCCATGACTGTTAGGAGCAAATACAGGATTAAGGCAAACCATTAGCAGAAGAGAGCTTCGGCCTGGTGAG
Organism: Leiopotherapon unicolor; assembly: GCA_036025355.1. Lineage (NCBI taxonomy): Eukaryota > Metazoa > Chordata > Actinopteri > Centrarchiformes > Terapontidae > Leiopotherapon > Leiopotherapon unicolor. The sequence goes on from JAVQJZ010161657.1 coordinate 4,311, forward strand.
TGGTAATTGCATTCCTTTTTTTTTTATTTGCCTCATGGTGAACTGATTGAATGGTTCCCGTCGAGTGAAGGGGGGGGGGCAAGGCGAATGATGAACAGTCATTGGTAATTATTAGGAAAAATCCACATGAATGAAAGTTGATTGAGAGGACAGGTAAACAGCAAACAGTTGGACAGCGGGGGCCGAGTTTTGCGTCCACTGCTTAATGAGACGCGATCCCGCCACTGAAAGCTGTCTCATGCGCTAAGCGCTGTGGCAGCTGAAGCTTTTGATCAGCGCCAGCTTGGATTTAAATAGATGAGTTAAAACAAATAAGCACCCTAATTTTTCTGTCCAGCCATGTTGTGAAGGCTTTGACAGCTGCTTATCGGCTGTTTTTAACAACGATCTTATGAGAGAGGCTAAATACTTGGATTTGTGAGTGATTTATTTTTTTGAAAATGACATGCTTTTTTTGTATTTTTAATAATTTATTTAAAAAATATCTGGCACTTAAGGGCAAGCCCAAGTGTTTAATTGCTTACCAAAGAATCTTGTAGCATACATCCAGCTAAAATTATTCTAAAGCCAGACATCATTAAACCCTCTAAACTCACCATGAGCCTTTAAGCGCACTCGTCTGGAACTCTTACTGTAGGTCCACTTGTCTGGCTGATAAGACCTTTATGAGACTATATTTCATGTTTTACCAGAGCACCGTTGAGTGTCAGAGGTAATGCGGGGTGGCATTGATATAGGAGTCTGGTTTGCAGAGATTACGGCGCAGTCAGGAAAACAAAGTTGCTCGTAAGAAAGTAGATTATTGTAATGGAAACATTGGCTGCGAGATGTGAGGAAAAGCAGCGCGGCGTGTCAGCAGAGCCGTTTGCTGCAAGATGTGAGCGCTGGGTTGCTACAACACAAAAATAGCATGTTTTACATCGTTGCTTTAGTGTTTTCTAGCAATTCAGAAAGTTGCCTCAAGGTTTTTGAGAAATCCCCCTCAGAGAAATCCCTCTCCTACTATTGCCTTGATATAATGGTAATTATTGAAATTCCATTTATGGGGCTATTTTGAAACAATGTCTGTGTTACTCCGGATCATTCACTTCCAGTGTTTTGAACACCACAAATGGCTCTTCCATTGTATTTGGATGAAGGCAGAAACATCAGGGCTGGAAATCTAAAAAACCTCAGCACATAAAGCCAAAATCACCAAGGGCAAGTATGGAAACATGCTTTGTGTTCCTTTGATGTGACTTAAGAGATCGGAGAAAACGTTTTATAAAAGGGTAAGGCTCTCACATAACTGTGTTATTCTCGACTAATCCCACAAAAAGACCAAAACCAAAAAAGTATTAGTCTATTTCTCAGTGCCGCCTGACTTTCCCTATCCTGCCAAAGCTGAGAATTTCTGGCACAAGGATGATTTATGTGGGTCCAACATAAAAGTAACTAAAAGTGTGTGTGTTCATTGTAATAAAGGAACATGTCATCCAGCAGCGTGGCTCATTGACGTCTATTTGATGTGTTTTTGACATCAATGGAGCTCAGTGACACAGAGAAATGAGATATATCAAATTCTGGCAACGCAGACAATACCTTGTGTGTCTTTTAATGCGATTATTTTGACAATAAGGAGAAATACTGAATATCACCAGACGAACAGCATGTTTATCGCTGTGTATGAGTTTATTAGAGCTGTTAATATATGAAAGACAGTTCTTGACATTAGAAACAGTAATTTGATTTAAAAAAAAATACATAGCTCAAGGCCCACTTGCAAGATTTTTCAGGACCTAGCAACCACAATTGAGTCTTCATCAATGGATGGAGTTTGCTCTGTTGTCATGGAGATCCGCCCACCAGCTCCAGCCGCTGATGAGGACTGTGTGAAGCTCTAGAAAAGGCCAGTACGTGGGCCTTGAGTTAAAAGGTTTTTTTTAATTATTATTATTATTGCTGTTGTTTTTTTATTATCCAATGTGATATCACTGCATCTCAAATGAGTGTAAGAATAGACTTCCATGTTCTGCTGCGCTCATTAAAATACAAGCTGTTTAGTATTCTGCCTAAATGGCAGGAGATTTTATGACTCCTCTTATACAACAGTGTCAAATGTCAGTTTCTCTCCATCAATCTATGAAAATTAATGAAAACACGCAGACATTATATGCACATTTATCACAAATGAATAAGTGTAAGATCAGGGCAGGCGTACTGTCATGCTGTTTACTGTATTTATACAGTTGCCCACCCACACCTAGCACCCAGTTCTCCTCTGTTCTCCTCTCCTCCTTCTGAGGGAGGATGTGGGCTGATTCTTGACCTTTCAATGCACATCCCTCCCACATTAACACTCACCCGCTCATGCACAGATACGTGTGCGCGGCCTAAGCTTCAGAGCCGGGGGACTCGGAGGAGGCTTTAGCCCTGACTCGCTGCCCCCCTCTTGAAAGTCAGCCTCCTGTGGCCCCAGCCCCGGTACCAAAGTACCAGAGATGCTCTCACTGCTGAGAGGTTGTCTCCGGTGTCAGCCGGGAGCGGAGAACAATCGTTACTCCGTCATGCCGAGGAGAAGAAAATGTTCTCGAGCGCTCGAGAAGAACACGCAAACTTTTGTGGCTGCTGTTGTCACGTTTACTCCGGAGCCATATTTGGTTTTTTTTTCCCCTCTGCAGTCACTCAAGACACATTTTGCTGACTTTCTTTTGACTACAGCATTACCATTAGCACGCAAATTACAGAGGAAATAAATGTCTCTAAACGTGAGCTGTACACGTTTAGATTTGGGTCTCCCTCTGCCAGGGGCACTCTTACCTTTGCACTTTCCCAACTTCACCAGAAGAATACAATTAACTAGAGCCTCAGAACTTTTTTTTTCTTCCCTGACACTCTAAACAAACTATCCTGCAGATTTTTGCCCAAACCTCTGCTGTCTCACTCTCCCTCATTAATTTGGGGCTCACCACAGCTGAGAGCAATAATTGCTTTTTAGTATTCTTGGTGCACTATGCTATGGGCTTCATTTTCTATAAGTAGATAAGACTAACCACTGTGATGGGATCTGTATTATTAATGTTAGCGTTCACTTGATGTTGTGTTTGGGGATGTGAGACGCCGCTGCTGTGGAATTCAGTTTATTAACGTTTAAAAATAGGCCGCCCGGTGTCCAAACATGCGTGGATGTGCAATCATGCAGCTCACTCGAGAAAGGGGGGAGGCTGTTTGTTTGTGCATGTCGGTGCGTACCTGTGTGTGCGTGCTTTCGCTCGTGTTTTCGGCGAATGTAAATACCAGACTGTGTCTTTGCATTTTCTCGCCACGCTCCCCAGCTCGCAGGTTACTGCTGCTTCACTGCAATGAGAAGTGACAGAAGAGAGAATACCACTCTCGTTTGTGGCCAGGCTTGGCTGGCTCTGTGAGGCCCTGGGAGCTCCCCGGTGACAGAGTCCTTATTTCTGGGAAGATGGGCCCGTAATCGGACTCATATACTTCACACCCCTTCCATGTAATTGGACTCTGGGTCGCAGATTTAACCAGAGCTGCCAATCACTTCATTGGGAGGGGATATGGGCAGAAAGTAAAGTGGAGAAATGGAAAGGGTCTCTTTTTTTTTGCCCGGACTGTGGTGCCTGATAGGTAGCAGGCTTTCAAGTGACATAGCAGAGTTTCCAGACTGGAGATTTTGGACTCTTAACAGTAGCTGACAGCTGTGTGGCTCTTCTGGAGTGTTTTTTTCCTGACCAAATGTACATCTTGGTCATCAAATCCAATATAAGAATACAAGGTTCTTACTATTGGACATTGTCCTAGTTTCTCTTGCAGTGGACAGACACATAACAGGTTAAGCTATTAGTTAGACATGTTAGTTAGCTAAAGCTGAGAAAAGAAAAAGGTGTTAACAGAGCGGACTCAAGCCTCGTGTTGTATTCACATGATTAAATATTTGCAGATGCTTGCTGTTATTTTCAACGTGTTTGCAAATTTAGTAACATATCACGGTTTGTTCTGTGGCTACAATGTGAACTTTGGTCACGATAGTTGGGTCACTGTAGAGACTCAAACATCTGTTATGTAACAAACCTGTAAGCCGAATTTGGAGGTTGATGCTTCGCCCAGCAAGTTTGGTTACAGAATATAATCATGTAGGAGGTTTGTGCAAAAAAGAGTTTTCCCTCATTATATAATATGTAATGTATATATGTATATGCATTATAGTATATGTGAGCGCTGTTGAAGCAATGAACCAGTTTCATTACACTGCAGTTTATGTAGAAGCTCAGAACTCAATACCACAAAATTCCACTTTGCTGAAATTTTCAGATTGTGCCTTTAAATACCCTGTGAAGTTGAAACTGAACACACCTCGTTATCAACAGTGTTCATTGGGTTCATTATTGCTCCCTTTTTGGCATAGAACCAATAAAAAAGTTTCACAGGTGGACATTATTTCTAGGAAAAAATGTTGCTGTTGAGACGCTGTCATCGGGCAGATGTCTCCGAACAGGAGGACGGCGAAACAGAAGGTATCTCCGCGGTTGAACTCCTGGAGGGATCTTAAGGAGGAGGAGGTTGATAAATACAAGTCCAGCAAGTACGCTGAGTTGAGTGAAGCGGCACCGTGCGTAATCCTCCACAGACAGCAAGACCAATATAAAGAGAGGAGGATCAATTATCTTCTTTAATTAGGCTAATTTAAGCCAACTTTGTTAGCTCGTTTACCTCTTTGGCTGATGAAAAATGAGCAGCGGCGTACGGCTATTTGTGTATGCTAATTGTGGTTGTTGTATCAATGCGGCGCCGAGCCTCCTCGCACTGCCTGCGTGAGATGGATGCCTCTGGAGTCCTATGCAGAAGGCGATAGACCATACCTTCCATTCTGCCAGTGTATGTGTATAATCACCATAGACCAGTGATTACAGCGCTCTAATTACCGTGGCACATATTTGTTCTTCTTTTCTGGGATAATGAGAGGAATCAGCAGCTGTTTCATCACACATGTGGCACTTTTATTTGAACTAGGCCGAAACTTAGATATTAGAAGTTTTTCTTAGTGCAACACTTTTTTTTTTTTAATATTATGCTGTAACACAAAGTGCTCTAATGACAAAGACAAGTGAACATGCATCTCTCCTAGCTCACCATCTATGTACAATATAAATCTCCGCCGCCATAGCCATACACATGCATGCAGGGGAAAAACAAGTGGGAAGCTCCAGCACGTGAGCGCGGCGTAAATTATCTGCCCAGATTGCTTTTCTGGAGTTAATCATCTCCTTTTATGTTATTCATTTGTCAATGGTTATTGTTTGTCAAAGTAATGCAGTCGCTGCACAATATGAAGTGGAATGTAAATTTTGTTTGGGCAACTCATCGTTATGCACAAAAAGAGGGTGGCCGCGCCGCAGGATTTACATTTACAATTACAGTCATGATACAATCATCTCTCATCATAATTCCTCTGCCCGGGATGTCAGCTCCGATAGAGAACAGGCCTTACACACTGCATACCAAACAGCTGCTTGGCAGGCCTGCCACCATGCTTCAGGCCTGGTGATTTACACCATGCAAACCTCCCCGCCCCCTTTTCTCTCTCCCACCTCACTCTTTCCATCACGCTCAGCCTCCATGTACCTCTAATTCTTAATGTCTGTCTCTTTCAACATCTCTGCCCCTGTAATTCTCGTTGCTTGTCTCCCCTCGCCTCGCAAAATCGGCAAACGCGCGTTTGACCGGGGCCCGCTCTCCGCTCTCTACCGCATAAACCATCATCTAATGCCGCGGCGGATCAGCGTTGCCGAGGTGAACCTGCCAGGGAGTCATAAAGTCATTTGTTAAGAGTCAGCTGGCGTGATTGGTTATGTTGTCAGGCTGCGGTATGTCATCCACGTCTTGCTTTTCACTCTTCAAGGAAGAACCCTGAATAGTTTGAGCCGGCAGCATGCTGCAGGATGTCAGATACTCAAAAAGCCAGATTTGTGCAAGAAAGCTATCTTCAACCTGCAAGTAAGACCCCACGTGGACCCCCATATAAAGAGCACACCCTCAGTACAGGGTCATACACTTATACATAAAGTCACAGATCATGTATGTGTTTTATTACTTAAGAAAAAACTCACACTCACGAAAAAAAAAAGAAAAGAATGATGTAAAAGAAAAAGAGGTGTTAGCTTACACCAAAATATAAAAGCTTATGTTAGGACCTCATCCAAGGGGAACAGGGGGAGTAACATAAGTTTAACCAAAATCGTTGCAGAAAAATGGAACCAGATATGAATAAGTAATGCGAGATAACAAAAATTGTAAAATATCAGCAGATGCTGACTTGTAGCCACAGGGGCAACCAGCCAGACCATTAAAAAAAAAATAAGAGAGTTGAGTCATTTCT